>JBAJMU010000001.1:28854700-28898580 GCA_037952995.1 Hyposoter didymator | reverse complement strand
CTTCTTCTCTCTCGATCATGTAATCGTAATTCATAACGCTTTGACCAGCACCTTTCCCCCTTGCTTTCTCGTCTTCGCCCCAATCTTCTATAATTATTTGTAAACGCGAGCATCAGCTCGCAGCGCCGTTCGATGTTTGTGAAATTTTCCACATTTTGTTTATTATTTTTGCTTTTTTTTTTTATTTTTTTATCGTGAGAATAAAAAATGCATGTGCAACCGAAAGAACGCGTGCTCCTCGCGGAACGCAACGATCGTCACACATCTCGACAGCACCAACGAACAAAAATCTACTACTTCGCTATATGCCGGACCACATGGTTCCCCGACGATTTTACGAAACGCTCTCCGCCTCCCAGAGCCATCGCGGGGCCCACCGCACCGAGTCTCGCGCGCCTCGAAAAACTCGAAATAGCGACACGACTGGCTAATAATAAAACACCCAAGAATCGCTCCCAACAGCAGGGCTTACTACGAGTCATTGTAGCAGCGTGCGCTTCCAATTTTATGCTCATCGACGCTCTTTTCTTCCCTCGAGGGAAAACTCCTGCGTGCGCGATCACCAACACGTGTGTGTGTGAGCTCGTTAAATCGCTTGAAATATTTACACATGCCAGGACAATATACATGCATCCACTTTCGAGGCACCAACAATTTTTATGTTTTTCGACTTTAAACGAGAAAAACTTTTATTCAGCCTGCTGCTACGATTTGCTTTTATCAATCGCCTTTGAGATCCCATAAAATCTACGACTTTATAACTCAAGCATTAAAACGTATACGAGGAGTTCTCAAAAAACCTCGTTTCAAAAAGATCGCGATCGCGTTCATGAAAAAATTAGGATCAGCATTGATCGTCAGAACATCGATGACGTTTTGATATCATTTTATAGGCTTTTTCTTCGCCATGTATCAAATCATTTCGATATTACGAAGAAGATCGAAGGAGTTGAGTAATTTTAAAAAATGCTGCAATTTGAAATTTGCAATCTGGACATTTTTTCTGGTTTTTCAATGTTTTGGAACATTTTAGGAATAAAAAACAAAAATTCCAGCGTCACATAGCTTCCTCTATGGGGAAGCAGAATTCTGAAATTAAAAAAAAAATTGAATTTTCGACGTAAATATATGAATAAGCGTCTGTGTGGGATCGCAAGCGTCACGTGAGTCAAGGGAGTTTTCAATATCACGAGGTCTACGGGTTAATTGGTGCTGAACGGATTTGGCTATTAAAATTTCCTGGCGGATCCTTTTCGCATATCGTAGAAAATAAAATTTATTTTATTTTTATAAAAATCGATTAGAGCGACTCGCTATAAAAGTTTGAGCCTAAATTTTATTTTTTCCATGGCATTTTCGGCATTACTTCGGTAAATATAATGGTGCCAGCAAACACGAGACTCGTGCCAATCCAATGATACATCGTAAAAGGATTCTTGAAATACACTATCGAGAATATGAGAGAGACGAATTTTCGTAGAGTCACGACCAATGTTACGGTGAGCGAGGAGCATTCGGTTGTTAATACGAAAACGGAACTTATGCACATGTATCTGACGATGAATCCGTTGAGGAAAATAGTGTTTCATACAGCCTCTGTGTGCATAATGATTTCATGCTGTTCATGCTTCATACAAGATTTCCTGAATATCCACTGAAAACAAAATTGTGTTGAAAAATATGGATATTTCGTTCGATACGTTCGACTAAACGTTTTTTTGAATAATCCCAAAAATAGTGTCACTGCAGCAAGAAATATCTTAGAAAATTTTTTCGGAAGCAAATTTTTGTCATTCCACTCGTAAATTTCGCTGATAATTCCGTTAAAAACCAAATATACTGCCAAAATAACGAAAATTTTGAAATTATCAAAAAATATTTAGTTTACCGAATTCAACAAAATATCGACGATTTTTAACAAAATTTTGTTGAGAAAGATGGATATTTTGTTCGATACGTTCGACTAAACGTTTTTTTGAATAATTCCAAAAATTATGTCAATGCGGCAAAAAATATTTTAGAAAGTCTCTTCGAAAGGAAATTTCAGTCGTTCCACTCGTAAATTTCGCTGACAATTCCGTTGGAAACAAAATATACTGCCAAAATAACGAAAATTTTGGAATTATCAAAAAATATTTAGTTTACCGTATTCAAAAAAATATCGACGATTTTTAACAAAATTTCATTCTCAGTGTCCAAATGTTGGTCAGAGTTTAATGGACGAAGGAGAGAGACGAGGGGTATTTCATTAGCGATGATCATATCAAACAAATCGAGCAATTTGCGGATGTGCATAAAATTCTGGATCTAGAAACATTAGTGAGAAAATTTTTTTAATAATTATAAAAAACCAAAGGATACTGGGTGAGTACGTTTCCCATGAGATACGCGACGGTTTTCGGCAGCATTACATCAGCGGACAACAGTTGCAGGGGCTTTGATTTTACGGCCATCACCGCATGTTCCCAAATATTTGGCATCAGTGTTAGGAAAAATGGCAACGGTAACAAATGCTGAAAACACACACAAGAACGAGAGCTCGTAGAGTGAAAAACGAACCGCGAGCTCGGAGCGATGCGACAGGCTTTTGCCTGAAAATCCACAAGATTCGAGCAAAAACAATGAAAAATGAAATAAATAAATAAAATATTAATTACCGTGTAGTAAAGAGCCTCTTGAGGATGTTTGCCATACCGAACAGCCAGCACCTCTTGGTAAAGGCCCATTCGAGCCGATACGAATAAAGCAACCGTTAACAACGCTATGCCCAAGATCCACCATAAAAAGTTCTCCATAGGGCTCGTAGGCACGGAATTGGTCGTAATGACTTGCGTCGATTTGATCTCGTGTCCGCTGATAATCGTGCAAACTATGATCCCCATCGTTATCATCGATACTGATAAATACTTGTCAACCGTGTACGTTTTATTCATGATTATTATTCCCATTATCATGTTAGCCATGAGCGAACCCTGCAACCAACCGTCTCATTGATTATTCAGTACATTAAGGAGGTTCGACCACGAACTCAAAATAATCAGAATTTCATCAAATTTGGTGGTAACATTCCCTGGCATCAAGTATTTTCTATACTATACATTTTATCCTCAATTTTTTCTGCACGTGGTTATCGAATAATCGAGAGCTAAATCGAACTTCTTATGCCCGTAATGTGGAACTTTAGGGTTCAATTATTCGAGTACTACACGTGGTGGAAAAATCTTAGCAATTTTGTATTGTCATATATACGGAGAGAATTTTATATAAAAAATTACTATATGCTACCAATTACGATTCCCTGGTACCATATCGTCCCTCTCAGAAATTTAAGCAAAAACATAGTGATTTTTTATCGGAAATTGGGCGAAAAATGTCAAATTTTGCAATTTCCGATAGAATTTTAATGAAAAATTACTATGTTTTTGCTAAAATTTGTCAGAAGGACGATATGGAACCAGGGAACTGTGGTGGCATACTTATTATTGTCCCTCTGAGAAATTTGAGCAAATACATGGTAATTTTTCATCTGAAATGGGGCCAAAAATGTCAAAATTTGACGAAAAATGTCTAAATTTCCGCAACTTCCGATAGAGTATGAATGAAAAATTACTATATCTTTGCTAAAATTTCTCAGAGTTCCGTGGTACCATATCGGCCCTCTGAGAAATTTGAGCAAATACATAGTAATTTTTAATCTGAAATTGGGCGAAAAACGTCAAAATTTGATAAAACATGTCAAAATTTTCGCCGATAGAGTATGAAGGAAAAATTACTATGTCTTTGCTAAAATTTCTCAGAGTTCCGTGGTACCATATCGTTCCTCTGAGAAATTTGAGCAAATACATAGTAATTTTTAATCTGAAATTGGGCGAAAAACGTCAAAATTTGATAAAAAATGTCAAAATTTTCGCCGATAGAGAATGAATGAAAAATTACTATGTCTTTGCTAAAATTTCTTAGAGGGACGATATGGTACCAGGGAGCTACGGTGGGATAGTAATTTTTTATATAAAATTCTCTCCGTATATTTTATTAAAGAATATATTTAGCATATTTTATTAAATTCTTTTTTTTTTTTAAATTTCTCATGTCGTCGTTATATCGTCGTGATCCAACCTCCTTAACTATTCAATCATATATACTTTCATGCCGGAGTCTTGTCGAAATTTTTACCGCTCTGAAGATCATATGGAGTGGCATCGGTATATTGAAGTTAAAGGCATAATTATTACAAACGCTGCTCACGAAGAACATCGACACCAAAATCATGTAATCTTTCATCTCTATTTTTCGTTTCACTGAACCATATTTCGATGTGAATATAAATCCTTCCAAGGCAATCAGAAAGAATTGAGAAAACGTTATGAGGTTACCGCTGCCAGGATCCTCTCTGGAAAAAACATCGAACCATTTCTTCATTTTCTTATTCATTTTGTAGCCAAAGAGTCCGGAAATGTTATTCATTGCCAAAGAGGAAAAAATTTCGTACATGGAGTTCGTGAGTGTGATCAAAATGAATATTTAATGCAGTTGCATTTTTCTTTGGTCCAGAGACTGCAGTTTTGTCAATCAACTCGCGAGGATTATCAAAATTAATCGAAACGAGCAAATTAATTTATTTATTTTTTCTCAAAATCGTATTTTCCAAGCACGTTTGCAGAGAAACGAGAAAACCATCGATACAGCTGCCTCAATGAGCGTTGCATTCCACAAAAACGCACCAAGAGACTGCAAATCGAAAATTATCGTTGCGGCAGTAGAAAAACGAGAAAAAAGTTTGAATATCAAGCCAATAAACCGTGAGGAATGTAAATTTTTATGTAAACGATAAGAAAACATCATGCAACATTGTCCTCGGTGGAAACTTGAAAATAACGGGCTCGGCTTTTTGTTTTTTTTTGTTTTTTTTTTTTTTTTAATTAAAATACGATTGAGCCAAAAGGCCGAACGTACTTTACGAGTAATTCCAGAAAGACTACGTTGGAGCAGCATCCCAGGAACACGAGGGCAATTGCGAGTCCAGCCTTCTTCGTCATTTCAACACAATATCGTAATCTAATATTTGTACCTAGTGAATTCCAGTCGCAAGGCTTATGAGAAACATTCTCGAGTTACTTGTGAGAATGAACCATCACCAGGTGTCGTCGAACATATTTTGTACCGACAAAAACTGATGACTCTGAAGTTTGCAACGTTGAGATTAAACGAAAAGTATTTTGAATATTTATTGTTTATTGAATTTTGAAAATCGTGGCAATTTTTCGTGTCAATTGAGTTTTTAGGTCGCAAGAGAGGATCGTTTTTTCGTCCAGACCAAATATTGAATAATAATTATGAGCTCTAATGAAAAAAGAACAGAATTTCGTTGCATTCCAACGATGCAAACTTCACCATCATTTTCAATCGTGACTCTGAAGTTTGCAACGTTGAGATTCAACGAAAAGTATTTTGCATATTTATTATTTATTGAATTTTGAAATTCGTGGCAATTTTTCGTGTCGATTGAGTTTTTAGATCGCAAGAGAGGATCGTTTTCTTGTCCAGACCAAATATTGAATAATAATTATGAGCTCTAATGAAAAAAGAACAGAATTTCGTTGCATTCCAAAGATGCAAACTTCACCATCATTTTCAATCGTGACTCTGAAGTTTGCAACGTTGAGATTCAACGAAAAGTATTTTGCATATTTATTATTTATTGAATTTTGGAAATCATGGCAATTTTTCGTGTCGATTGAGTTTTTAGGTCGCAAGAGAAGATCGTTTTTTTGTCCAGACCAAATATTGAATAATAATTATGAGCTCTAATGAAAAAAGAACAGAATTTCGTTGCATTCTAACGATGCAAACTTCAACATGATAAAAACTGTATGCACGAAACACTGCATAACCCTCAAGCAGTGATGCTCGATCGTGAAGAATCTAAGACGCGTAATCGGAACTATTTTGTAAAGACCGAAATAAGGCTTAACACCAAGCAACTTGGAACAAGTCTGCTTAGGTCAACGATGGAGAAAATACTAATTAAACATTTTGCTTGCTCAATTCTCTTTCGTAAATGATCACGTTAAGGAATATTTGATGAGTCGGCAACTGTGACGTTGAAAATACCGTCGCATTGGCCTGAGCAGGGGAGCAGTATTCCGATTTCTGCAAGTTGGTCCGTTGCAATGGAATTTAGTTGCTTTGGGAGGTTTTGCAAGATCGCGGTTCATTGTCCGGGCGTTCATTGGTATTCGGTGATGACACATATGTTGTTAATTTATAACTTTTTTTGACTAAATGGCTCGGCCAGAATTGATAGTGAAATTAATTTGTTGAAATTGATAGAAAAATACAAACTCCACGGCATTGTGAAACTTTCAGAAAAAAGCAAGTGTCGACAGGAAAAAAAATGAGCGATCGTTGCATAGACCGCTGCAGCTCGTTGAACAAATTGTCGCGCGTCGCAGTCACGTTCCATTTTTAACGTTTTTTTTTTTTTTTCAATACGTTATCTCCAGTCCGCCGTGTGTCACGAAATTACAGCCGCTCTGAACGTCGTAGTTACAAGTGAAGAAAACAGAATTTGCATTTTTCTTCATTATTTTTTATTCAAACGTTCGACCTCGGTGTGCTGAATAATTAATTAATAATTAATTAATTAAATTAATTGATAATTAATTCAATTAATAAATTAATAATTATTAAATTGAATTAATAAAATAATTAATTAATTTGATTGATTATTAATTAATTAATTGAATTTTTAAAAAAATTGAATGATGATCATCGAAAAAATAGAAAACAAGGAATAAAATTGAGTGAAAACGGAAAAAAAAACAGAGATCATCGTGGCGAATATCGCGAAGGCATTGGTGACCGATCGCGTTGATAAATATCTCTTCGGACAGCAGGTCTTTCGCTCGGCAAAGCATCGTTGTAATACGGATCCGTCGATCTGTTAAGTTCAGTATTGTAAGATCGTCGAGGCTCTCGATCGAAGGCTGGATAAACTTGTTCAGTCTCATAAACATCGTCGTCTTCGTAGACAACATCATCTTCGTCGATTCCACCGCCAGCTTGATCCTCATCCTTTATTATTCCCAACCTCTTTGCTACGTTTTTCACGCTACTGATTACCTCTTCTTGTACGAGGTTGAAACTCATTACCAAGAGGGCGATCCCGAAGAGAAGGTACAGCGAACAAAGGGCTATTCCTTGATGGGCATTCAATCGATGCGCTGGAACTAGATCGCCAAATCCTGGGCAACAATAATTCAAGACGATGTTGTATTTCTAGATATACAAAAATTAAAACGTTTGCGAATTTTGACCCAGTTCGGTAAGGACGGTGTGTATGGCGACGGTCAAATGTATATTTTTGTTTTTAGCTTTTCTTACACACAAAATGGTTTGCGAGCCCGAGTTCATTAAAAAAATGTATTTACAAATTGTCTAAAGGACAACGTACTCTAAATCCAAGATTTTCCGAGGTAATTTGTATTTGTTACATAATAAACAAAATTTCGAAAAAATTTGAAGACCAATTTTTCTGAAAAACTAAATCAAGCTTCTTCGATGTTACATAAAAGTGTGTGCAAAGTTTTAAGAGGCTTCTGCACCATTTAGAAATCGAAATATTTAATGTTGAAAATTGCAACTTTTAACACGCGCTCTTATGAGAAACTTCTGAAAATTGTAATTTTTATAAATAAATAACTTCTCATGGTGAAACTTGTTAAAATTGCGAGAGCTTCTAGATATCACCATCGATGAAAAATTCAGCATACAAAATCCTTAAAATGTGAAAATGGATACAATTTCGAAAAAATTTTACGACTGATTTTTTTTTTAAAACTAAATGAAGCTTCTTCGTTGCATAAAAGTGTGTGCAAAGTTTTGAGAGGCTTCACCATTTAGAAATCGAAATATTTAATGTTGAAAATTTCAACTTCTAAGAAAATTTTGATTTTTTATAAATAAATGACTTCTCATGGTGAAGCCTCTTAAAATTGTGCGAACTATATGCATCACTATTTTCTTCGTGTGGTGCAAGTTTAGAAGAATTTTATCGATAGAAAATAATTTTAAAGAGTTTTCAACGCGGAATGTTATTAAAAAAAAAATTAATTCAGATAAAACGATCGCCGTTGCGATTTTTAAGTACAGAATATTGTCCGGGTCACAAAGACCGACGACGATAACATCGAAAGCTTCAAGACATAGCAGCAGTCTATGCTTTTGGTATTCTAACTCGTTAATTTCCATAGATTCGTCGAGACGAAGAAACTAAACGAAAATCGATAGAACGATGTAATCGTGAACGATGCCGAACCGAATAAAATGAAATTTGAGTGGAAAGTTTAATTTTATTACTCACCGATGGTTGTTAGAGTGATGAAGCAGAAATATGCAGAATCAAGATAGGGCCAAGTTTCCCATTCGGCAAAGAGAAAAGCACCAGCCAATATGTAGCTAACGACGAGAAAAACACAGAGCCATATCGGCACCGGTTTTATGATGCTTGGGTCATCCGGTTCGTGATCGCCACTTCCTAAACCGGCAGACGTCAAATAATCGTATTCGAGGTCGAGATTATCGACGTACACTCTTCGAGGCACTGCCAGGTCGATCGGTGACGTGAAGCGTCCTGACGACGCTTCCCTTCTATTGCTCCAGGAGCGAGCTAACACAAATAATTCGGTAAACACATTTGAACAAAAAAAACGGTAAATCGCTTAAACTGGGAATGAAATTTTGTTAAAAATCGTCGATATTTTGTTGAATACAGTAAACTAAATATTTTTTGATAATTTCGAAATTTTCCTTATTTTGGCAGTATATTTGGTTTCTAACGGAATTGTCAGCGAAATTTACGAGTGGAACGACTAAAATTTGCTTCCGAAGAGACTTTCTAAAATATTTCTTGCTGCACTGACACTATTTTTTGGAGTATTCAAAAAAACGTTTAGTCGAACGTATCGAACAAAATATCCATCTTTTCCAACGAAATTTTGTTAAAAAACGTCGATATTTTGTTGAAAACGGCAAACTAAATATTTTTTGATAATTCCAAAATTTTCGTTATTTTGGCAGTATATTTTGGTTTCTAACGAAATTTTCAGCGAAATTTACGAGTGGAATGACAAAAATTTGCTTCCGAAGAAACTATCTAAAATATTTTTTGCTGCAATGACATAATTTTTGGGATTATTCAAATAAACGTTTAGTCGAACGTATCGAACAAGATATTCATCTTTTTCAACAAAATTTTGTTCTCAGTGCGATCGTAAAGCTTGAGGAGCAACTATGAAACTTTTACCGTATGCGTTTCTGACTGATCTCCGGTTCGTGGAGCGGAGCATTTCGAGATCGACAGAAGCTTCTACCGAGCGACAGCGTCTCGTAGCAGCAGTATCATCGCGTTGGTTAGCAGGCGGGAAAAATCGTCGATCCTCGACGTCCGGTTCGTCGAGGGCGTATTTATTAAAAAGCACAGGCGTCCGGTTGGCATCATTGTTGAAAGTAATCGGACGACACTTTCGATCGAGCGATCGCGTTGCGACTGGATATCGTGGCCCAATTCTGATCGTTCCAGGCGACGCGATTGGTACGTTTTCTGAACGATTTTTAAACGCTGATGGAGACATTCTAGACGCTGTTGGTGGTTGATCGATTACATCGTCTATCGGTGGCAGATAACGCTGCGGAGCCGACAGCCTCAGGGAAGTCTCATATCTGCTGCCTCGATCGATTCTTATTCATGAAAATTTCAATCGTCACTTTACTCTCATGTTATCGCTGCGGCCGCGCACTTTGAATGTTAAAAAATCACGTAAATACGCCGAAACAGAGCTGCAGACCTCAAAAGTCGTCCAAATTTATTTTTAACCTTTTAAATCATTAAAAAATGATATCCCATGCAATATTATGGTGGTGGATGCCATAAAACCCCATAAAAAAAATTTGCCATATTTTTCATGGCGTTTGAGGTTGTCCAAAGTCGTCCAAATTTATTTGTAACCGTTAAATCAATAAAAAATGATATCCCATGTAATATTATGGTGGTGGATGCCATAAAACCCCATAAAAAAAATTTGCCATATTTTTTATGGCGTTTGAGGTTGTTCAAAGTCGTCCAAATTTATTTGTAACCTTCTAAATCATTAAAAAATGATATTCCATGTAATATTATGGTGGTGGATGCCATGAAACCCCATAAAAAAAATTGCCATATTTTTTATGGCGTTTGAAGTTGGCCCCTGGCAAAATCTTGCATTTCATAACTTTATTGAGTGCGATAAAGAACGTTTGAAAAAAAAATTCAATGCATTTTAAGCTACAGGTTCCTCCAGCCCCTGGTTCTGGAGGAACAACCTTTCGAAATTCTGAAACGACGATCCAGCAAGTCGGACTGAAAAAAAAAGCTGCATACCTGCTTTCGACGTCCGAACGCGCGGATCTCGTCGTGCTTTCCGTAAATGTCGAGGGCGGCAGCGCCGAGTCAGCTGATCGTTGACTAACTGCCCGCATCGATCGACGAAAGGACACGGAGCTTGGTCCAGCGTTCGGCAAACGGCTCGCCGCGTATCGGCTTCCATTTCATTGAAGAAAAGGAAACGCATTTTTTATGGGACGTATTATTTTTTTTTNTTTTTTTTTTTTATGGAGAAATTCTCAAAAACTTTTCTGGTGGCATTTCCAAATAAAGATGGACGCAGGGAGATTTTTTTAAACGAAAATCGTCACATGCAATTATCAAGAAAGCAGCCGAAATCATTTTTTTTTTTCGATTTTATAGAAAAAAAATTATAATTTAAGGGGAAAATGCATGAGAAAGAGAAAAATGGATACCCAGGTGCTCGGAGACTCTGTGACCGTACGAAAACATTGTGATGACGATGTCTCCGAGGCTTCGGAGGTCTCGTGCATACGTAACAGCAAATTTTCCAGTACAAAAATCTACCAGCAAAGAGATATTCATTTTGTCAAATAAATATCGCAAACAGATCGAGCTTTTATTCCATTTTTCATCAGCACAAACCTGAAGCTCGAAGCCATTACTTTACCGATATTCGAGAGACACAAAAGCATCAAAGGTATTCCAAGAATAGCGTAAAAGATCGTAACGACTTTTCCGTTCTGGGTTTTTGGTGCTATGTGACCATATCCTTAAAAAAAAACAAAATTTCCTTTCAATTTGTATTTTTTTTTAAATTTTTTAATTTTTTTTATTTTTTTTTTGACAAGGAACCGTAATATTTTTTCGTGTCTCGTTGTGGTCCTTTTGTTATAAAAATGTGGAATAATTAGTTGAAAGAAAAACGAATTTAATGGTGGAAAAAAAATCGAAAACATTGGGAGGAGGGTGATGGTAATTTTTGTGCAAGTTGCAAACCTATGGTCGTGATAACGATAATGGAATAAAAGAGAGCACCGGCGAATGTCCATTGGATATTTTTCAACTCTTCGCTTCCATCCCATCCTTCTTTTTTCATTTTATCCAGAAGCTCAGCCTCGAATTTCTGCGTTCGGAAAAAATGGTTAATCGCTACAATGAGAAAAATGGATGAATCTGATGAAAAGGATCGAGGACTCACGACGAGTTCTTTCACCACTTTGTCCGTCCAGTTTTCTTGTCTCAATACTTCAGAGTTTTCCGTAAGAATCCATATTCGTTTGGTTACGTTTGACCTCACGTATTTTATGCTTTCCTTCACCTGGCAATGATAATTATAATAACAAAATGGAGGAAGGAATGTGACTAGAGAAAATTCATTACGCGATTGATAGAAAAATTTGTGAGCAAATGAACAAATTTTATTCTCTCGGTGGGAAAACAACGTCTCGAAAATTTTCCAACACACAAATCATTATCCAATTATTTCGCAAATCTATACAGAGGACATTTTGGAAAAAAAAATCTTTCAGCAATGGCAAAAATTAATGGCGATAAATAAAAAAATAAAAAATTGAAATTGTTGGATACTGGGCACACGGAGAGTTTTTTTTATATAAAATTACTATGCTACCATTGTTCCCTGATACCGTATCGTTCTTCTGAGAAATTTGAGCAAATACGAAGTAATTTTTCATCTAAAATCGGGCCAAAAATGTCAAAATTTAACAAAAAATGTCAAAATTTCCGCGATTTCCGATAGAGCATGAATGAAAATTAAAAAAAAAATTAAATCCTGTCAAAAATCGTCGATATTTTGATCAACACGGTGAACTGAATAATTTTTGGATTTCCTGTAATTTTGAGAATATTTTTTATTTTATCGAAACTGTCAGCAAAATTAACGATCGGAATGACAGAAATTTGCTTCTCGAAGAGACTTTCTAGAATATTTCTTGCTGCAATGACAATATTTTTGTTATTTAAAAAAAAAAACGTTTAGTCGAACGTATCCAAAAAAAATCGATCGTTTGCAACTTAATTTTATTTTCTATGGACGATGTGGTACCAGGGAACTGTGGTAGCATAGTAATTTCTCATAAAAAAATCTTTCCATGCAAAAATAAAAATACATCGAAACACAATCTCAATTTTCCGACCAATTTTCGAAAAAATTCGAAGATATTTCAACCGCGGAACTTTATACTTCAAAGTCAAATTTTAAAAAAATCAGGAAAACAGAAAAAAAAACCGAAAAAAAAGGTACCGAACGAATTTTTTAATATTTTCCTCAAAAATTTGAAAAAAAAAAACCGAAGCACCGATTCAAAACAAACGAAGCAGAAAGCAAAGATACAAAAAGAAAAAAAAGACGGAAAAGTAAAAGCGCCCTCTAGGAGGTGAATAAAAGAAGCACCTGAATCTCGTGGTCAGCCTCGATGGATTCGAAAGCATAAGCGCCGAGGACGCAGTAAGCGACGACCAGGGAGACGAGGGTGACGTGAGAAAAGATGCATCTGCAAAACTTCCAGAGTAATCTCAAGAAGCAAAGGCACTTGGAGGGTTCCTCGAGTTCGTAGAGTGCTTTTGGATCAGGATGAATGGCAGCCATGACGCGCGGTTGGGTGTGTGTGAAACGAGATGAAAAACGGAAATGATAAGTTTCGGAGGAAGCCAGAACGCGAAGAAAAGGCATGATGCAAAAGAAAAACGATCAAAACGTTGGAAAGGGGAAGCGTGCGGAGGAGAGAGAGGAGTAAGACGAGAAGAACACAAAAGTAGTGGGTGTAGTTTCGTCTCTCTCGTAGGAAACGTGTGATGAACCAAAATTAACTTGGCGGCCCCCCTAGCTCTGAAAACCGAAAGATGGCGGACCCACGGTGTCGTCATTGGTAGTTTAGAAGTTGTTCAGCAGCAGCAGTCCTCGCGGCCACATTCGAGCATGCACGCAGATTGTAAAAAAAAATAAACTGGAAATTAAATTTTGTTAAAAGTCGTCGATATTTTGTTGAATACCGTGAACTAATTATTTTTCGATAATTTCAAAATTTTCGTTATTTTGGCAATATGTGGAATGACAAAAATTTGCTTCCGAAGAGACTTTCTAGAATATTTCTTGCTGCGATGACACAATTTTTAGGATTATTCAAAAAAACGTCTAGTCGAACGTATCGAACGAAATATCCATCTTTTTCAACGAAACTTTGTTAAAAATCGTGGATATTTTGTTGAACACGGTGAACCAAATATTTTTTAATAATTCCAAAATTTTCGTTATTTTGGCAATAAATTTGATTTCTAATGGAATTCTCATCAAAATTTACGATTGGAACGACAAGAATTTGCTTCCGAAGAGACTTTCAAGAATATTTCTTGCTGCGACGACACAATTTTTGGGATTATTCAAAAAAACGTCAAGTCGAACGTATCGCGAACAAAATATCGATTATTTCCAACAAAATTTCGTTTTCAGTACAAAAGGAAAAAAAAACACCAACAGCGCTCCAATCAATTCATAAATCGTATATTTATTCGTTGCTGAATAAAAGATAATATGATTATAGTTGTTCCGATGTAATAGTCACGCTACTAACAAATGCGAATGGCGTTTGAGGTCGGAATGACGATATCACAAACATCGATGTACACGTAACGTTATAGAAATCAGCGTCATCGTACTTTTAAACGTATAAAGACGAAGAAGGAGAATACATAATTTAAAAAACTATCGTTTTCCATGGTGTAACGTCAATCGCCCTCTTGTTGGGACGGCCACAGACTCTAGAGTAACTCTAGAGTATCTCTGTGTGTGTAATAACAGTATTAATAATGATAATAGCAATAGTAATTAAAAAAACTAGAAGAATAACAATAATTGAGTGATAATTATTAGGACTTGATTGAATACACACAATTAATAGACCGTGCACACGTTAGAGAACGATCGAGGCTCACCATGATTAGATTCGACGAGTACATACTGAATTTTTTTGATTACATATGTACAAATATACGAAGCTCCTCATTTCGAGCTCTTTCCATTTTTTTTCTGTTTTTTTTTTCATTTTTTTTCATTTTTTTCATTTTTTTTACGTTATTAGGAAATATTACGTTGGAGTATTTTTCGGTGGAAAAAATCCAAGTATCTCGAGGGTTTCGGTGACACGCTCAGTCAAAGTCTCCTTGTATCGCCAAATGGTCGTGTCCATAACCTTGGTCTTCTTGTACTGAAGGCACGAGTTTACCAACGATTTGACACAGTCCGAACGGTAGTGCTGCAACTGGGCGTCCTCGGTCTGAATCGAATACGTCGTACACCCCGAGCCCAGACACGAAAGTGGAAAATGATTGTGCAGTGCCACCACCCGCTCCGGATTGTGAAAACATTTGACGTACTGCTGAGGCTTCGTGAAGTTCTTCGAACGATATACGTGCTGCAGCATGTGCATGTACCTTTTGTGGAATACACACGTTAAAGACGCTCGTTAGTTACTTCGTTCCGAGCAACGGACCAGCCATTATCCTTTTATGGGCGATATTGGGATGATGTTGCAGTATGCATCGTTGAAATGCAACGGAATTTATTATTTTATTTCGTTTTTTAAAAGCAGAGCCAAAAATCAAAATTCAGTTTTTATCTTCGACAATTATTTGCGAATTAAAAACTTAATGTCAAATAAAAATTGAGGCGAGGGGAAAAATTTTGAAAATGCTGAATAAATGTAATTTTTTCGTTCAACTTCAACGACGCGATAATGAAACTTTTTTTGTTGTTCCAACGAAAATTTCAATTTTTCAGAACCTGTCCGTGGAATTTATTGTTGGAGCCACGGAAATTATANTGGAACCACGGAAATGATAAAAAAAAAAAGATTTTGTTGATCGCGCGTATGCAACGGGATATCGAATTGTTCTGAAAAAATTGAGTTTCACGTTGAACGATTCCGCAGTCGGAAACGACTTTTCTCTCAAAGACTCGAGTGCACGTGGGAAAATAACTTTCATCTCTTCCGGCCGATTCTCAAGACGATTAATTCGATAGTCTTATAATTTGATGCCAAGTTTATGACGCACGAATAAAACGTGTGAAGATGCGGTTTGCATCGGAGTGTTTCTTGTTGAAAAATGCGATTTTTTCTGCGTCATTATTCCAATGTGAAATTACTTTTGAATGAGTTTGGCATGAAAAAAGATAATTAATGACAAGATTGTGAAGAAGTATTGAATATTATTTTTCCCACGTGTCCCTCGATGCGCCAATAATGCACGGAGAGAATTTTATATAAAAAATTACTATGCTACCATAGTTCCCCGGTACCATATCGTCCCTCTGAGAAATTTTACCAAAGACATAGTAATTTTTCATTCATACTCTATCGAAAAATGCTGAAATTTTGACATTTTTTGTCAAATTTTGACATTTTTCGCCCAATTTCAGCTAAAAAATTACGGTGTATTTGCTCAAATTTCTCAGAGGGACGTTATGGTGCCAGGGAACTATGGTAGCATAGTACTTTTTGATATGAGATTCTCTCCGTGTGTGTGTGGATTAGTATGAATAAAAATAATAATAATATTAATATTAATGTAAGAAAAGGAATAAAAATAAAAAATTACTTTGGTATTTGCTGAAAGCTGGCGTGCGAATGAAGAAAATCATCGAGAAAGTAAACATTTCTAACATCATAAGAGGCTCGGGTTTCATTGCGTAAAGCTAGAGCTTTAGGTAGAATGCGTTTCATGAGTTCTGGCCACGTAGAATCTTTGAGAGGCATTATGACCTCATCAACGTCAAGGAGAGCGATGTACTCGTACTCGTACATGTGTTTGTACAGGCAATCGTTGTAAGGTATGACTTCATCGAGGCGTTTGTTGCCCGTTTTTTTGATGAGGTACATGTGTTGGAAGGCAGGAATATTGGGTTGTCCCCCGGGTAGAGTGATGGGGGTGACTTCGACTTTGCCCAGTTTAGTGTAATGGTCGAGAACTTTGCTGACGTTGGGATGGACCTGAAGCTGGTAGAAGAATATTTTGTCGGCACCGAGGAGCCCGATGAGTTCGATCCATTCGACGAGACGAACGGAAAGATCGTCGTGTAGGAAATCGAGGCCCTTAACGCAGACGGCAAAGCCCCGTTTCACGGCGGGCTTGTTGTAAATAACGCGAAGATTGTTGGTCGACGTGTCACAGGGCTTTTCGACGATCGATACGGACGCGGGTGGTCCACGTTTCTGATGGCTTTGAGGTATTTTGCAGGCAATCACGTAGGGCTGATAAATGCCTTGCTTGTAATTACCCCACTTGGCGTACCACACGTATTTATATTCGAGAGTCTCAACGATGCCTGGTTCGCGATCACCGTCGAACCACATTTGACAATAAGTTTTAACCCTCGGATCAATCCTGTCGATCATCCCAACGATCCTGATGGCTGGACCCATTTTTGACAGTTTTCTCACGTCGTAATAAGCACCCAATAGTTGAAAGGTACCGTTGCTCGTTCGGAGCGTTTGCCAATAAATGTTGCTGAACTCGAGATCGAAAATACTGGGAAATTTCGGAAGACAAGCGTTTTTAACGTTTTTAGTGGTGCTTTTTGAGTTTCTTCCGGTTTTGCTTTCCGTAATATTGTTTTTATCGTTGCCTTTTTTTTTACTGTTACCGCCCGATGTATTGCCCAATTTGGAACCCCATTTCAACCAATAGGCCAACGGCAAACTCGGCATTCGAGACTCAATCTCACGGACTAATTCTTCATCGGTTCGCGATCCTCTCTTGTCGATCAATGGCTCCAATGCTGCTTCTTCAGTCCTTTTTACACTCTCCGTAGATCGAGACAAAGTGGCTGCTGTTGTTTTTGGGCCATCGGCAATCCTGGCATCGTAATCCCTAGAATTCTTCAAATTGTCGATCGAGGTCGTTGAATTTGCGGAATAACGTTGCATGAGATAACGTGATGAACCACCCCCTCCTCCTCCTCCTCCTCCAACCAACGTTCTCCGCGGTCCATCATCTTGATGATCGCTCGAACGTAGGCGGTACTGCAATCCTGACGACTGCTCATTTTCTCCGTTGCCTGATGATCCACTACTCAACGAATTATCATTCATCGCATGATGAAATTGCAACGTTGCAATCATCACCAGTCCCCAGGCAAATATTAACACCAAACCACGACGAGCCCATTTCATACTTGTATGACTTCCCCTCAAACCCCATAACATATTCTTTCCGTATATCCAAGGGCTCTTCCACATCCTTAGTCTTTCCTCCTTAAATCCCCTGCTTCCTGCTCGTTCGACGTCCTTGCCCGCAGTCACCACAGCACTCTCTGCAATCATTAATTCCTTTCTTTCTTAATTTCAATCATCAAATCACAATCCAATTTTCTCCTCAACTCTCGCTATTTATCAATTTATACGGTGGAAATGAAATTTTGTTAAAAATCGTCGATACTTTGTTGAATACGGTGAACTAAATATATATTTTTTTTAATTTCAAAATTTTCGTTATTTTGGCAGCATATTTGGTTTCTAATGGAATTGTCAGCTAATTTACGATTGGAACGACAAAAATTTACTTCCGAAGAGACTTTCTAGAATATTTCTTGCTGCACTGACACTATTTTTGGGTTTATTCAAAAAAACGTCCAGTTGAACGTATCGAACAAATATCCAACTTTTCCGACAAAATTTTCCTTTCAGTGTATTCTCCATTTCTTTCTCATTTTTCATTCATTTTTTTTTCAGAAGAAGATTTCAGAAGATTCATTTTTTTGCTTCATTCATTTTTCGTCAAGTTTAAATCGAAATTTTTGCGCGAGCTCGGATTTTTCTCTTTCTTTAAAAATCTACGTGCTTTTCCAACTTTTTCCAAACGTTGTTGAAAAACTATACTGAAAACTGAACAAGATGGATATTTTGTTCGATACGTTCGACTAAACGTTTTTTTGAATAATCCCAAAAATAGTGTCAGTGCAGCAAGAAATATTTTAGAAAGTCTCTTTGGAAGCAAATTTTTGTCATTCCACTCGTAAATTTCGATGACAATTCCGTTAGAAACCAAAAATACTGCCAAAATAATGGAAATTTCGAAATTATCAAAAAAAAATTAGTTTACCGTATTCAACAAAATATCGACGATTTTTAACAAAATTTCATTTCCAGTGTATATGTATAGAAAATGTTTCCTTAGTCGGTTTAACGTCATCGTTCGGTTTTTATATAGATTTCTCAGGCTTTATTGTACAAATGCAACGAAAATTCTCTGTTTTGCTTAATTAACAATCTCGTAATTTAAAACGATATCGAAATGTTTTATCTTATCAGTAAATTCCCGACACGTTGAAAATCTCCTTCGTAGCCTTTTTATACCGACGTAAAACGAGAATAAATCGAGTTCGTATGAATTTTTAATCATATAGATACTTCGATCGAAAAACAGCACAACTTTGATTTCGAGTGAGAACGCAAGGCACACCTCGTCCACGAAAAAACCGATATCATTTCAATTGCGATAATAATACAAACTGTGGGATCGATTGAAATTTTTAAAAATAGTGAGGACGAATGTCCATTTTGTCTTATCAGTGAGCTGGCCCTATTCTTTCGAAACGAGCGAAGATAAAATCCTCGAGGATAAGTGAAATCAAACCTCCACAAAATTGACCAATACACTGAAAAAAAATTTTTTTTAAAAATCGTCGATATTTTGTTGAATACGGTAAACTAATTTTTTTTGATGATTGACAAATTTTCGTTATTTTGGCAGTATTTTTGGTTTCTAACGGAATTGTCAGCGAAATTTACGAGTGGAATGACAACAATTTGCTTCCAAAGAGACTTTCTAGAATATTTCTTGCTGCGACGACACAATTTTTGGGTTTATTCAAAAAAACGTTTAGTCGAACGTATCGAACAAAATATCGATTTTTTCCAACAAAATTTTTTTATCAGTGTACAGTACGAAGAGATTTCAAATGTTATTCGACTTACTGAGCCATGCTCGGACATCGTTGTCCCCATTTTTTCCGATAAACTAGATCCCACAGATGCACAAAAATATATTCACATTCCGAATTTGTTAATTAATTGCATGGATTCCATCAATGTGAAGAGATTGTCAATAAAATTACTTGTTCATGGACGAAAGCAGTTTCCACCAATTCACAAGTTTCGTACCATGACGCCTATTCAGTTAAGGAGCGATAAAAAGCTATTGCTTGTTTTTTTTTGTTTAAAATTTGGTGCGAAGAAAAAAATGTCAGAGCACTGCAGCGNCCGATAAACTAGATCCCACAGATGCACAAAAATATATTCACATTCCGAATTTGTTAATTAATTGCATGGATTCCATCAATGTGAAGAGATTGTCAATAAAATTACTTGTTCATGGACGAAAGCAGTTTCCACCAATTCACAAGTTTCGTACCATGACGCCTATTCAGTTAAGGAGCGATAAAAAGCTATTGCTTGTTTTTTTTTTGTTTAAAATTTGGTGTGGAGAAAAAAATGTTAGAGCACTGCAGCGCCATTGGGAAATTTTTTTTCAGAGCTCAGAATTTGCTAATTAATTGCATGGATTCCAAGAATGAAGAGATTGTTAAAAAAATTACTTGTTCATGCACGAAAGCAGTTTCCATCAAGTTTCGTACCATGAGTCATATTCAGTTATGGAGCGATGAAAAGCTATTGCTTGTTTTTTTGTTTAAAATTTGGTGCGGAGAAAAAAATGTTGGAGCGCTGCAGCGTCATTGGGAAAAAACTTTTTCTGAATTTGCCAGCATTCGCGGTGAAAAAAAAAAAAAAACATTAAAAACGACCTTTTTTCTGTTTTGGATTGCATTGTAATGTCAAGCAAAGTTGTAAACCGAGTATCAAATTATTTGCTATCAGCCTGGTCCCTGATGGTTATTAATTATAAGAGCGATACTCTCTTTTTCGGTTCGTTGCACTTTTATGACACGTAGGGTTGGAACGATGAGAAATAGAGCATAAACCCATAAGAGCAATTTTGTAGAGCACAAAATTTCCTACAAAAAAGTCGTGAGGCAAAATTTTCCATCTTCAGGAGTTTAGTCCTGAGAGCAGTTGGAAAATGACCGAAATTCTCGAGGACTTATTTGTGCAATCGGAGTATTTTCACAGATTTATTTCCCATGGGCTCTCAGGGCCGAACAACGCACGGAGCGAAAGCGACGTAAACAACTTTTTTCTTCCAAATTTCATACGCTACAAAATAGGTCCTACAAAATTTTGCTCTATCTCCAACGATTTAGACACTGGGCGAGGTAACACGACACAGATTCGTACAAACATTGGAAAATCGAAAACTCACCGCACTAACGTTTGCAAAGCAAAACAGAGCAATAAACTTTACGACTTTCAATTCAGTTCGAAACTCAATGACACGTTACCGCGACCAGCAATCCCCCGAAACTTTACACGCAAAATTCTGCGAGTCGAATTCACATGCTCCACTGCACATTTTCGTTATTCGCAATAATTAAGTTCAACTCGCGGCCACAGGTCAAATAACTCGATAAAGTCAGTTGACTGGTTTTCGAGGCGCGAAAGTCTCGTCGATACACTTCTGAGAAACCAATTAGTCATCACAATTATTAAGGAAGCTATGGAAATTGTGTTTCTACCACTGAAAAGAAAATTTTGTTGAAAAAGATGGATATTTTGTTCGATACGTCCAATTAAACGTTTTTTTGAATAATTCCAAAAATTATGTCAATGCGGCAAAAAATATTTTAGAAAGTCTCTTCGAAAGGAAATTTTAGTCGTTCCACTCGTAAATTTCGCTGACAATTCCGTTGGAAACAAAATATACTGCCAAAATAACAAAAATTTTGAAATTATCAAAAAATATTTAGTTTACCGTATTCAACAAAATATCGATGATTTTTAACAGAATTTCGTTGAAAACGATGGATAATTTTGTTCTATACGTTCGACTAAACGTTTTTTCGAATAATCCCAAAAATCGTGTCAATGCAGCAAGAAATATTCTAGAAAGTCTCTTTGGAAGCAAATTTGAGTCGTTCCACTCGTAAATTTCGCTGACAATTCCGTTAGAAACCAAATACACTGCCAAAATAACGAAAATTTTGAAATTATGAAAAAATATTTACTTTACCGTAATCAAAAAAATATCGACGATTTTAAACAAAATTTCATTCCCATAGTGCGATCGACCAAAAAATTCAATAAAACCGAGTCCGTCAGGACAGAGTCAAAAAATGATCCTAAAGTTTCCATCGTTGCATACAAACGAAATTTTTTCAATGTCAAAAGATCGAAAAAACGAAATAGAAATTTTTTCAAAGTCAAAAAATCAAAAAAACGTCCATTTCGTTTATTTGCAACGATGGAGACTTGAGAATCAAATCGAAAAGGCAATCTGCAATGGAGCATGCCAATTGCAAGAGTAAAGAGCGCACCGACACATATTGGTGCACAGATCGCCGTTAGCAAGCTTGGCTGCGGTGAGTTATATTTCGTTACAGTGCATTCGAATCTGACACACGCGGAACTAGATAATACGCGTGTGTGAAAAACTATATACATTTATGTAGATCCGTACACGTTGATGGTGGAGTGCGTCAAGACAATATGCACCGAGTGTAAGTATCGCGAGGCTCTCATTATTCAGGCGCGCCACACACACACACACACACACACACGCGCGCGAGGGAAAGGAGAGGAATCATGGATGAGCAGATGCTCGCGGGGTTTCTTAATCGGGGCAATATTATCACAGGCACACATGTCGTTCGGAAAGAAGGACAGAGACCGGTGATAAAAAGGAAAAGTAGGGCAAACGAGCAGGAATGAGAAAAATCTTTCGAAAGATAAAAAAAAAACTCACAAAAAATAAATTTTACTCTCCATGCCATTGAACGGAGTGAAAATCCTTGTGACACGAGACCGAGCGTGCGATGGGAGGTTACGAGGATTGAAAATATGTGGCGATAGTGCGATTGTCAGTCCGGCAACGCATTTGACAGTCGAAAATTGTGCTTATCCGGTCGGCGGATCGATTTTTCCGGCGCGATCCTTGTAGATTTTTTCGACAAGCTTGCACGCGCGATCTCTCACGATACGAGAGTGATAAAACCTGTTTTTAATGTTTCCAAGGCGCGTGCGATAAGAACTACTTTTCCGTGATGTATATTTTATCTTTTAACTTGACACATTGATCTTCGCGGTTAAGGAAAAACCGGCGAAAAATAATGATTCGGGTTTTATTATTGTACGAAAATATAGTTTGGTACGCGATAAAATCGCGATTGGTGCCGATGGCGCACACGTTTTTTTGTCACCATAATGAAGAAAAGGTGGAAAAAGCCGAAAACGTCATCGTGTGAGAGCGTCCGTTTCTCAACTGCCGATCGAGGACGGACGAGACTCTAAAACGCGGCGCGCGCGATACTCGGCCAACAACTGACGCGTTTATACAGACACACGACGACTCGTATACACGTACATATTATTAGACGGACACAGGGATTCGTAGACATATATCGAGAGAGGTTGGATCGCCGAGAGAGAGAGAGAGAGAGAGAGGATCGCGCCCGGGCCCGGCGGGAGAGAACGATGCTGCGTTCGTCTCTCGGGGTCTGTCGCTCGCCGCACACGCTCGTGTACCACAATGTGCCCATCGAGAAAAAGCCCCCTTGGACCCTCCTCTCTCGCCCCCCTGTGAACGTCTCTCGTTCCCTGCAGCGATCCGCACTCTTCTCCTTCTTTGCGGCTCTTCGTAAAACTTGTAGCCACCGGTTCTCTTGTCTCCTGAGCTTCCAAGACGCAACGATCTCGCTCGCGCGACTCGCCTGCTCTGCTGCTGCCTCTCTCTCATTTATTCCCCCTTTCATTTCTTTTCTCTCCCTCCCTCTCCCTTTTTCTTTTCAACTCTCTCCTCCCCGCCGCCGTCTCCGCATGCACATCCACTATTGGAAAGACTAGTGTGTTGCATTAGGTCTGGCTGGCGAGATTCATACTTTCAATATGGCCGGTTCAAGTTGACTTTTGACACAACAACCACTTCGTGAAAGCGAAATGAAAGCTGGTTCCAATTCATTTTTCCACATTTTCAAATCGTCTCCTTTAGAATGGAGCAGTCGACTCACTGAAAACGAAATTTTGTTGAAAAAGATGAATATTTTGTTCGATACGTTCGACTAAACGATTTTTTGAATAATCCCGAAAATTGTGTCAAAGCAGCAAGAAATTCTTTAGAAAATCTTTTCGGAAGCAAATTTTAGTCGTTCCACTCGTAAATTTCGCTGAAAATTTCATTAGGAACGAAATATACTGAATAATCCCAATAATAGTGTCAGCGCAGCAAGAAATATTTTAGAAAATCTCTTCGGAAGCAAATTTTTGTCGTTCCAATCGTAAATTTCGCTGACAAATTCCGTTAGAAACGAAATTTACTGCCAAAATAACGAAAATGTTGAAATTAGCAAAAAATATTTAGTTCATCGTATTCAACAAAATATCGACCATTTTTAACGAAATTTCATTCTCAGTGCTCGAATTTTGGAAATTAAAATTCTCCCTTGTCGTTTGACTAATCAGAAAAAGGCTCTGTCAGCGGATGTGGGACGATGCCAAAAATCCACTGACAGGGGCTTTTTTAAAATTAAATAATAAATAATTGATGAATAAATAAAAAATAAATAAATCGTCATACTATTATTAATTATTAATTATTCGTGAAATATCGATAACAGTATTAATAATAATAATAATAATAATAAATGATAATTGCGATGTGTGGCAGGTTTTTTATATTATCGAAAAACTCATATAGCCAACGACAGGGCTGCAATAGAAATGTCAGTCGACAGCAGAAGAAGCTCTTCGCGTATAGCTGTCGTGACGAAGATATTCCAACATCTGGCTCAGGATATACGAGGCTGTGCTCCAGAACTAATGAGAATGCGCATTCTTTCGAAAATTAGCACAAACTCAAACAATTCATTTATACACGAGATTCAAGGAGGTTTTTTCTTGCATGAATAAAAATTCCGGAGTATTGTTCCATTCGTTGTAAATATAAAGAGAATCCCGGGACGTTTAGCGCGCATAGTTTATTGAATCGTTTCGCGTCTGCAAAGATCGCGGTTTCCCAGAGCAAATGAAAAATAAAAAAATGACGTTTGCCCCGCGTTTTACTCGCGCGGATTTGTTCGGAGAATGTTGCGATGCATCTGCGCGGTCATGGCGTTCTTTGTCTAGAATTAAAACGATATCAGATGTGGAAATCCGCATTTGTTGGCGTGTCCGTACCAAACATTATGGCGATCGTGGTTGGCGCTAGCGTTCCGATCTTATGTGTCACGGCCTCCAGGTCGCAGACACACAGTCGAGTGAACCTCGCACAGACAAAACTCTCGACAGTGCCCCTGGCACTTGATATAAAAATAAAATAAAAATAAAATAAAAAAATTGTCAACGTTTCTATCGCTTCGAATGCTCACGTGTGTTTAATTTTCATTCATCACCCTCAATTCTGAACTTGAGGATATTCCAGGACGACAAAACCCGAAACTGAGCTACTTTGTATCAAATTCTCTTCATTATTTTTAAAAACGAAAAAAGTGCATGGTGTATACTCGAGTCGCATTTGGAGCCGATGTAACGATGCGAAGCCTCCAGAAAACGAAAAGTAAAAAAAAATTCGTTAGCCGGAGAATTTTTTTTTTTTTGCCTTTCTGTATTGAACTTTACGGATTTCCACGAATCCCTTCCATCACGTCGCAACCCCAATGCCCCGTTGCTGCTCCTCTAAAACTTTCGGAGTGTCGTCTCCGAACAGCCACTCTCCCCTAATACACTATTTCGTAACATCTGCAGCTGGTTAACAACACCAGAAACTTAGAGAGGCTACATCTCGCTGAGCGATTGATATACGCAAGCCGGTGCATGGCTAGACGGTCACCAAACCAAGTGTCGATCTCGTCCGAGACTGCTCAACGACGCGTTGCCTATCGCCGAAGACATATGGACACCGAGCGCACCCGAATCGCTGTTTGACCAGCAAACTTTACACTGAAAACGAAATCTTGTTGGAGAGGATTGATATTTTGTTCGATACGTTCGACTAAACGTTTTTTTGAATAATCCTAAAAATTCTGCCATCGCAGCAAGAAATATTTTAGAAATTCTCCTTGGAAGCAAATTTTTGTCGTTCCAATCGTAAATTTCGCTGACAATTCCATTAGAAACCAAATATATTGCCAAAATAACGAAAATTTTGAAATTATCAAAAAATATTTAGTTCACCGTGTTCAACAAAATATCGACGATTTTTGACAAAATTTTATTTCCAGTATAGCGCAGAATTTTTCTGTTGTCAAATTTGATTCGTGATTATTTTTATTTTCTATTTATTGCGATTATTATTGTTTTTCATATGACTCGTTATTTTTATTATTGTTAAAGAGCATGTACGACGAGCGGTTTTGACTTTATAATGCAAGGAATCTCGTATACGAAGTGTATATTGCAGCGAGCGATAATAAGGAGCTCCTGCTTTTTCTCCTTCCTCCTTCTTTCCTGTTTTAGCGCTGCGGCTCCCATCGTCACGCGTATGCGTATTTGACTATACAGTCATGTGGTAATTGAGGCCTTGCTTTCCTCGGTGGTACCCAAGCGAAGGCAACTACGTAAAACGCCGCATGGAATACTTTTAATACCTCGTTTTTTTCCTCTCGTATTCAATAATCTCTTTGTTTGTATATACGCTCGACGATAAATACTCTAGAAATGTACAAAGCATCCAAACAATTATCGAATTAGTTAATGAGACTCTTCTGAGCAGACGGCACGTGTCTGCCGGAACTCTGCTTTTTATAAATTACTCGTTTACTTTTACTTTTTCCTCATCATATATTGGCTTCCACTTCGACAAAATTTCATCAAGTTGTATGGGTGAATATTGAGGTCGCGCACGGAGAACAAAATTTTGTTTAAAATCGTCGATATTTTGCTGAATACGGTAAAGTAAATAATTTTCGATCATTTCAAAATTTTCGCTATTTTGGCAGTATATTTGGTTTCTAACGGAATTGTCAGCGAAATTTACGAGTGGAACGATTAAAATTTGCTTCCGAGGAGATTTTCTAAAATATTTCTTGCTGCTTTGACACTATTTTTGGGATTATTCGAAAAAACGTTTAGTCGAACGTATCGAACAAAATAATCATCTTTGTCAACAAAATTATGTTTTCAGTGCGAAAAATCACTACGGCGCAGCTTACAGAGACGGAGAGGACCTTGGAAGTTAATCTTGAGTCTTTCGAATCTAAAGCATCTTGTTAATCGTTTGAAAATTTGTTCTGCTTTTTAATCGACTGCAAATTCTTGGATCCGTTGAAATTATGTAATGTTTTTTTTATTTTATAAAAATACAATTCCCCCAAGAAACCCAGTCGTTCCGTAATGCCTTTTTTGCCATTTTCCTTTCATTGGACTCCCAACATTTATGAATGCCTCGCAGAGAAATTTTTGGAGCTTAATTATACTTCGGGCTATTAGTGGATCGCCGCGAAATGCGATGCTAACAATCATCATTAGATTATGGCCACTTATGACTTAAGCGTCGATCATGCTTCTGTGTTTTTTTCGACTAACGCGCCTCTGTAACACTTAAACACACGATTTTAAGGCTGGAAACAAAAAATTACCACTGGCGTTTGGAAGGCTTCGTAACGACGTGGAATTTTCTGCCTTTGAGGTTCCCAAAAGTTAATGCTCACTAAAGACAGAAGCGTTACATGCTTTTTTTTCAAATCTCCATTATTATCTTTTTTCTATAGTTTTTGACACAAACACCCGTCGAGCCACGAGCCATGAACGAATCGCTTTTTTTTCTCGCACTGAGAACAAAATTTTGTTGGAAAAGATCGATATTTTGTTCGATACGTTCAACTCGACGTTTTTTTGAATAAACCCAAAAATTGTGTCGTCGCAGCAAGAAATATTCTAGAAAGTCTCTTCGGAAGCAAATTTTTGTCCTTCCAATCGTAATTTTTGCTGACAATTCCGTTGGAAACCAAATATACTGCCAAAAGAACGAAAATTTTGAAATTATCGAAAAATATTTAGTTCACCGGGTTCAACAAAGTATCGACGATTTTTACCAAAATTTAATTTCCAGTGCGTAGCACGAAACGACCATTTTCGATAAGTTGTTGAATTTTTTTTCTTTTGTTTCTTTCAAAGCAATTGTCAAATTTTCATTCGATTTTCTCTGCTGCTTCGATACAAATTGATTTTTTGGAGCAAGGCTGCCGGGATGTTGATCAATAATTTTTCAATCGTTTTCCTGCTCGATGGCCTCAATCGAGCATTTTTTTTTCTTCCATTTCGTCGCTTTCGAAATTTCCGTAATACATTTTCGAGACTTGACTGTGTATGGCTTTACATAGTGAATTCAACGACTCTATCCGTTATCTCCGAAAAACCAACACAAGGATTGACGAACGTTGGAAAAATAATTTTCAAGCTACCTCGACAGCTATGAAAATCATGTTTATCTTTTTCCGTCAGTTGATCATACAAAAGATTAGATCCAGAGCTTCGAGGATTCCGGGCTTGGCCATTAGCCTAAAGTTACTATCTTGAACGAAAACACATGGCGAAGTCTGCTGGCTTCCAAATTGTTCAATGTTGAAGATCGCGTTCGCAAGCATACGTGCACATAGAAACGCGATTTGAACCAAAGTTGCCAATATTCTTGAAGGTTGGTTGAAAATTTAGAAACACGTCACGAGTCTACAACGTTGCAATATCGATTTACATTAAAAGTAATAAGCTGAAAACAAAATTTTGTTGGAAATGATGGATATTTTGTTCGATACGTTCGACCAAACGTTTTTTTGAATAATCACAAAATTGTGTCATTGCAGCAAAAAATATTTTATAAAGTCTCTTCGGAAGTAAATTTTTGTCGTTCCAATCGAAAATTTCGCTGACAATCCTATTAGAAACCGAATATACTGCCAAAATAACGAAAATGTTGAAATCATCAAAAAATATTTAGTTCACCGTATTCAACAAAGTATCGACGATTTTTAACAAAATTTCATTTTCAGTGTACGAAAGAAAAGACAGAGTCATATCCATCGGCGTGACAAGGGCAAATCCATTAAGAAAAAATGCGAGAAAAAATGGGTGAATCTTATAATAAAGCGACGTTTCATAGGAGGCAGCTGGGGGAGTGTACAAGGATATAGGATCGTCGAGACGCTACATAATAATGACAGTTAAACGAGAACGTTGGACCGTATCGCGCAAAGCATGCGGGTCTCATCTTCTCGTTGCCCTGGTGGCTCGCCATTACAAACGCGATGCCGGATGCGAATTCCGACAAAACTTTCTTCTTATGGCGCACGGAACTCTCCCTCCTTCTTTTTCCCTCTCTCTCTCTCTCTCTCTCACTTTCCGCGTGGCTATGGTCATCGCCGTATCTCGTCGTCGCAGCATTGTCGATAAAATTTATCGATGTACAATAATATCTGTGATTCATGCGCTCAAGTGCGACAGCACACGTGTTCTCCGCGCATTATTGATGCTACACACTGTACCTGCTTAGGCATGCGGACAATGTATCGTCCAAACATGTATAAGCGCAATTATATCTAATGGAGGCTCCGAGAATTACGACGCGACTGAGTCTGCCAATGACGATTTTTTCCGTCTACGCGCTTAGCCTAGAGCGTCGAGAGGGCCCTGCCAACGTTTTTTTTTTCACGCCCGCGTAGTTTTTTTCTCCAAATATCAATATCGGAAGAAAAATGAGAGAAAACGAAAATTACCCGAAGTGTTTGAGCTCGTTGAGACTTGTGAACTTTCTCACATTTTTCGAAACTGCACTTCAGCGGGAATGTTGCATCGCGAGGGAGCATGGAAAAATAATGAATTATTGCAGTAATGGATTTTAGAATCTTTCACTAACGAGAAAATTTGTAAATATTAAAAAAAAAAAAAAAAAAAAAAACANTAAAAAAAAAAAAAAAAAAAAGACATTGCGATACAAAACGAAAATGAGTACGAATTTAAATCCATAATGAAAATATCAATGCATAGAGAGAATTTTACATAAAAAATTATTATACCCATAGTTCCCTGGTACCATATCGTCCCTCTGAGGAATTTTAGCAAATAAATAGGAATTTTTCATTCATACTCTATCGGAAATCGCGGAATTTTGACATTTTTTTTCAAATTTTGACATTTTTGGCCCAATTTCGGATGAAAAATTACTATGTTTTTGCTAAAATTTCTCAGAGGGACGATACGGTACCAGGGAACTCTGAGAAATTTTCGCAAAGACATAGTAATTTTCCATTCATACTTTATCGTACGTCGCGGAAATTTTGACATTTTTTCTCAAATTTTGACATTTTTGGCCCAATTCCAGTTAAAAAATTACTATTTATTTGCTAAAATTTCTCAGAGGGACGATATGGTACCAGGGAACTCTGGTAGCATAGTAATTTTTCACATAAAATTCTCTCCGTGCGGCAAAAAAATGTAAAACTTTGACGTAATTTTCTTTTTGCCAGAAAAAAAGGTTGCAAGTTTGATTTTTCTCGAAATATCCTCAAGGATGTCCGTTCAAAAACCATTTTCTCTCGCGCGCTCATCACGCAACAGAAAAATCACCTCAACACTGCGCTGTTATCTTTTTTTCAAATCGGAACCTCGTGCACGAAGCTTCGCGATCGCTTCGATAATCGTATGAACTTGGAATAATAACAATAAAAATAACAATGTTATTTAAAAAGTATATGCTCAGCAGCTGGTATGGAGTGGACAAGATGGCACGAGCGCAATACCTTGGAGCGCGATGGCTCGCCATCTCTGCTGCTTTCGTAACTTGTTCGATATGCTGTGAGCTGTATATATATGGATGGTTTAGTAATGGCATAAACTAAGGTCGTTTCGTTTGACGCCGCGCGTCATGGAAGAGCTTTCTCTTTCCTTCTCTCTTGCTTGCAATTATACGAATTATATTACGCGCAATGTCAATCGCAATTTGTATTGCAAAGTTGTCGCTGTTCCCGCCGCGTCGCATTGTCGTGGCTTTGTCGATCACGGAATCATGGAACGACGACCTTTAAAGTTTTCTTTTTCTGTTTTCATCAATCCGTCTCTCTCCCTCTCCTTATTTTTCGCAGCAATTGCGAGGAGACACGAATAAGGGAACACGATGCGCGACGTTGCGATGCAAACCGTGTGCGTTTTATCAATTTTATTTCTTTCTATTTATAAACAACATTCTACATCGATTTACCTTTATTTTTACATACAACGAGTTTTCAATATTTTGCCATTCATCGCGGTCAATGCGATTCTCTAAGGCTTTTCTTTTTTCTTATCGGAAACTTATTTTATAAGGTCACTTGTTCAACTTTGATATATATATATCACTGAAAACTGAATTTTGTTGGAAAAGAAGGCTATTTCGTTCGATACGTTCGACTAAACGTTTTTTTGAAAAATCTCAAAAATTGTGTCTTCGTAGCAAGAAATATTCTAGAAAATCTCTTCGGAAGCAAATTTTTGTCGTTCCAATCGTAAATTTTACTGATAATTCCATTAGAAACGAAATATACTGGCAAATAAGTAACGAAAATTTTGAAATCATCAAAAAATATTCATTTTTCCGTGTTCAACAAAATATCGATGATTTTTATTAACAAAATTTCGTTGAAAAGGATGGATATTTTGTTCGATACGTTCGACCAAACGTTTTTTTTGAATAATCCCAAAAAAAGTGTCAGTGCGGCGAGAAATATTTTAGAAAATCTCTTCGGAAGCAAATTTTTGTCGTTCCAATCGTGAATTTCGCTGACAAATTCTGTTAGAAACGAAATTTACTGCCAAAAAATAACGAAAATGTTGAAATTAGCAAAAAATATTTAGATCATTGTATTCAACAAAATATCGAGGATTTTTAACAAAATCTGACAGTCATGAATACATCCACTGGAAACAAAATTTCGTTGGAAAAGATTGATATTTTGTTCGCGATACGTTCGACTAAATTTTTGTTTGAATAATTTCAAAAATTAGCAAGAAATTTTCTAGAAAGTCTCTTCGGAAGCAAATTTTTGTCGTTCCACTCGTAAAATTCGCTGACTTTCGCCATTGGAAACCAAATATACTGCCAAAATAACGAAAACTTTAAAATTATCAAAAAATATTTAGTTGGCCGTGTTATCAACAAAATATCGACGATTTTTAACAAAATTTCATTTCCAGTGTACCTTCGTGCTCATGAGACAAGAATTGTTGCATGATATTTATTATTGAATTTACGGACACGAGGATGTGACCCCCGCGATCGCGATGCCGAGTCATTTCGCAGTGCTAACCATTGAGTCGTCAAACTCTGCGGTTACGCTCGACTGACTAAATAAAGCGATACAATCTGCGCGACGTTCAACTGTTCGAACTGGACAAACCTCATATCCTGTACGTATATATACAAACAAAGAAAATGTTTACAAGCATATACGTAGTTTTGAAAGAAATATGACGTGTGGTTAACGCGATATTTACACCGAGAGCGAGAGCGCAGTGTAGAAATTTAACGAGAGCTCGTAACGAACGCGAAAGTTGCTAAAGTTCGGGGCAAACAAGTGCTTCGTGTATTTATTTATTTTTTTTTTTCCNTCTCAAATTCTAGACGGCAGAAAATGTTTCGTCGCATAGGAAAGTTGTTCGTTTTAATGTCAAGAATATTTACACTAAATTTCAAGAAAATCCTAAATCAACCCATTCTGCGATAGTTATACCTTAAATAAACGACATAGAGAGAGTTTTATATGAAAAGTTATTATACCCATAGGTCCCTGGTACCATATCGTCCCTCTGAGGAATTTTAGCAAAAACATAGGAATTTTTCATTCATACTCTATCGGAAATCGCGGAATGTTGTCAAATTGTGACATTTTTGGCCCTTCGGATGAAAAATTAATATGTATTTGCTAAAATTTGTCAGAGGGACGATATGGTACCAGGGAACTCTGAGAAATTTTATCAAAGACATATATAGTAATTTTTCATTCATACTCTATCGGAAATCGCGGAATTTTGTCATTTTTTGTCAAATTTTGGCATTTTTGGCCCAATTTCAGATGAAAAATTACTATGTATTTGCTAAAAATTTGTCAGAGGGACGATATGGTACCAGGGAACTCTGAGAAATTTTAGCAAAGACATATAGTAATTTTTCATTCATACTCCATCGGAAATCGCGGAATTTTGACATTTTTTGTCAAATTTTGACATTTTTGGCCCAATTCCAGTTAAGAAATGACTATTTATTTGCTAAAATTTCTCAGAAGGACGATATGGTACCAGGGAGCTCTGGTAGCATAGTAATTTTTCACATAAAATTCTCTCCGTGTGGCAAAAAAATGTAAAACTTTGACGTAATTTTCTTTTTGCCAGAAAAAAAGGTTGCAAGTTTGATTTTTCTCGAAATATCCTCAAGGATGTCCGTTCCAAAAGCAATTTCTCTCATGCGCTCATCACGCAACAGAAAAATCACCTCAACACTTCGCTGTTATCTTTTTTTCGAATCGGAACCTCGTGCACGAAGCTTCGCGATCGCTTCGATAATCGTATGAACTTGGAATAATAACAATAAAAAGAACAATGTTATTTAAAAAGTATATGCTCAGCAGCTGGTATGGAGTGGACAAGATGGCACGAGCGCAATACCTTGGAGCGCGATGGCTCGCCATCTCTGCTGCTTTCGTAACTTGTTCGATATGCTGTGAGCTGTATATATATGGATGGTTTAGTAATGGCATAAACTAAGGTCGTTTCGTTTGACGCCGCGCGTCATGGAAGAGCTTTCTCTTTCCTTCTCTCTTGCTTGCAATTATACGAATTATATTACGCGCAATGTCAATCGCAATTTGTATTGCAAAGTTGTCGCTGTTCCCGCCGCGCCGCGTTGTCGTGGCTTTGTCGATCGAGGAATCATGGAACGACGACCTTTAAAGTTTTCTTTTTCTGTTTTCATCAATCCGTCTCTCTCCCTCTCCTTATTTTTCGCAGCAATTGCGAGGAGACACGAATAAGGGAACACGATGCGCGACGTTGCGATGCAAACCGTGTGCGTTTTATCAATTTTATTTCTTTCTATTTATAAACAACATTCTACATCGATTTACCTTTATTTTTACATACAACGAGTTTTCAATATTTTGCCATTCATCGCGGTCAACGCGATTCTCTAAGGCTTTTCTTTTTTCTTATCGGAAACTTATTTTATAAGGTCACTTGTTCAACTTTGATATACATATCACTGAAAACTAAATTTTGTTGGAAAAGATCGATATTTTGTTCGCGATACGTTCGGCTAAACGTTTTTTTGAAAAATCTCAAAAATTGTGTCTTCGCAGCAAGAAATATTCTAGAAAATCTCTTCGGAAGCAAATTTTAGACGTTCCATCGTGAATTTCGCTGACAATTCCGTTAGAAACGAATGTTACTGCAAAAATAACGAAAATTTTGAAATTAATAAAAAATTATCAGTTTTCCGTGTTCAACAAAATATCGACGATTTTTAACAAAATTTCGTTGAAAAAGATGGACATTTTGTACGATACATTCGACTAAACCTTTCTTTGAATAATCCCAAAAATAGTGTCAGTGCAGCAAGAAATATTTTAGAAAATCTCTTCGGAAGCAAATTTTTGTCGTTCCAATCGTGAATTTCGCTGACAAATTCCGTTAGAAACGAAATTTACTGCCAAAATAACGAAAATGTTGAAATTAGCAAAAAATATTTAGATCATCGTGTTCAACGAAATATCGACGATTTTAAAAAAAATCCGCGACATTTTCCGACATTCATGAATTTATCCACTGAAAACAAAATTTCGTTGGAAAAGATTGATATTTTGTTCGCGATACGTTCGACTAAATTTTTTTCAAATAATTTCAAAAATTAGCAAGAAATATTCTATAAAGTCTCTTCGGAAGCAAATTTTTGTCGTTCCACTCGTAAAATTCGCTGACAATTCCATTAGAAACCAAATATACTGCCAAAATAACGAAAACTTTAAAATTATCAAAAAATATTTAGTTGGCCGTGTTATCAAAAAAATATCGACGATTTTTAACAATATTTCATTTCCAGTGTACCTTCGTGCTCATGAGACAGGAATTGTTGCATGATATTTATGATTGAATTTACGGACACAAGGATGTGACCCCCGCGATCGCGATGCCGAGTCATTTCGCAGTGCTAACCATTGAGTCGTCAAACTCTGCGGTTACGCTCGACTGACTAAATAAAGCGATACAATCTGCGCGACGTTCAACTGTTCGAACTGGACAAACCTCATATCCTGTACGTATATATACAAACAAAGAAAATGTTTACAAGCATATACGTAGTTTTGAAAGAAATATGACGTGTGGTTAACGCGATATTTACACCGAGAGCGAGAGCGCAGTGTAGAAATTTAACGAGAGCTCGTAACGAACGCGAAAGTTGCTAAAGTTCGGGGCAAACAAGTGCTTCGTGTATTTATTTATTTTTTTTTTTCCATACGCTATGTGTAAATTTTACCGTAACCATATAATCGCTCTGCATATATTGCAAAAGGATCAATTATACCGATGGACCGAGAACGTGTCGTTACAGACACGCGCTCAGAGTCACGTGAGCGCAGTCCGAAAAACGTTGTAAAAAAAATGAGAAAGAAACCATTTCCTATAAACAGCTGCTTCGAAGTGACAACTGCAGCGAAGCAGTAGAAACTTTTCGACTTATTCTTACGCATTTTCATTATTTGCGCATCACTTTCGCGCTGCTAAATTCCTCGTGACTCAACAAAGCCAAAAGATCGATTCATAAAAATTGTCAAACGCAGTCTCGATCGTATTTTCGTAACGAAATTGAAAATTTCAATCGAATCGATAGCTCGGATCGTATTATTTCGGTGAATTGTTTACAAATAGTTGTCAATTTTTTTATTCAATCAAAATTTTTCGTTTTGTTATCTTGTATTAGGAAATAAAATTTTAACAAAATTACACGAACGGAAAGACCGTTGGGGATATTTTTTTTCTGTGGGAGGATAAAGTAGAAAGTCTCTCGGAAAGTTGTGGGGATCAGCATCAAGAGATGGTCAAGCAGAAAGTTGCACTGGCCGATGTTCGGTCAACCTGCTCTCTTCATACCGGCCGAGTGTTCTGCGCGCCTGCGCTTTACTCGATCTGCCCCGCCCATGTGTCGCATCTGACCGGCTTCCGCCTTCACGGACTACCAAACTGCCAAGCACACACGTGACCTCGCGGTACCGTGTGTAAAACGTAAACAACAACAATGAAAATACATTTCAAAATAATTGATTCGATGCATACCGATGATGGGCTGATAATAAAATTTCGTTGCACAAACACGAAATGTGTATTTTGTTACGATAAGACGAAAAGATTATTCCCAGAGAATGAAATTTTACTCTAACAATTCTTCGTCTGCAAACCTGGGACATTCGTGTCCGAGCAATTACGACAGGATCGCGCCCCGTTTTTTCGATAAAAAATGCATGAAAAAATTCATTGTCCGTATTTTTGTAATTGAAATTCCAAGATGAAGATTTCGAACAGGAGCCTGTATTTTTTTAGAATTTTTGGAACGGTGTGTCCAGGTCCAGAGACGGAAATAGGTTCGCAAAAAACGTTTACAGACGAATTTTTAAAAAACAACAAAAACATATACAGGTACAAGATGCGAACTTATCGTATCCACGGTCTCGTAGACAAAAATGCTGAGCTTTTATGAAAATTTTTCGTGGTAGTAGCGAGAACTTTCTAAAAAAAGTCATACGAACGCATGTTTTTCGTCGCAGTCATTTTCGTGGGTAATATGACCCGCAAAAATTTCGTTTTATATAAAAATCACTGATGCATTATTAACAATGGACATCGAGAACAAGGAACATCTTAGCGTGTTATTTTTGACATTGGTTTTTGTCGGTAAGCTAACTCGGTGCGAAGTTGCGAAAATAATGTCGCGTTACTTGCACAATAACTGGTGTAGTGTAAACATGCAGTGACTATGTATAGAGCAGTGATTACGGAAACGATCATGCGACACTAGAGACAAACAGCTTCAAGAATATAAAACAAAAACATTTTCAATTGTTCGAAACGTTGTTGATAAAGAATTATCTTTCGAGGCGTAGGAAAGAGAGAAAAGATTGAACATCCAATCATCGTGTAACACATGTGACAGAGCAGTGACGCTTCCGGAACCCACGTGACGTGGTAATAAGCAGAATATTGTGTCCTGTAAGTCCTGTTGTCCCGTTCGAGCGTCGTAGACGTTTAGTATGTTCTCTTGACGCGAAGCAGGCAGTAGTGATGCTAACGAAGGAATAAAAAACATTTTCCATCGTTATTTCGGTTTTTGTATCGACATTCGTATAAAAAACGAGAAATTTGACGGTTCCGCAACGCATTCCACAAGTGATTCGAGATCGCGAATTTTATATTTTCGTAATTTCGCGTTTATTACAAGATCGGTTTTGAGATCAAGATGAAGAAAGATTTATCAGAGCTGAAGAGAGTGAGCAACTTGTTCACCGAAGCAACGCTGCAGGAAATTTTACGACAATCGAGTGGCGAAAAGAATGTCAATGTGACAGGATGGACGTTCGAACCACGAGCTAACAGTGGCGACAGTTATTTGTCAGAAGTTGACAGAATTACTGTTCATGGAGAATCTGAAGGAAAACCTATCGGTGTCAAGCTGGTTGTCAAGTCGCTTCCCAAGAATATCGGTCGAAGGAAAACTTACAGAAGCACAGACTTTTTCTACAACGAGATCACTTTTTACAAAGATGTAAATAAAACATAAAAAATGACACTGAAGTTTGCAAAGTTGGACCAAAACGAAAAATTCCTTTTTCTACGAATTATTTGTTCAATTCTGAGAACCAGGACAATTTTCCTTACAATTTTGGCTTTGGATCGTAAAAAAAATCGTTTCATTGTCCGGACCAAATGTTCAATGAGAATCTTGAGATTCGCCCAAGAAAAAGGGAATTTCGTTGCATCCCAACTTTTTTTTCAAGGATTTTGTTAGGAGAAGAAAAAAACACTTGATATTTTTTGTGGAAGGCTCAAATTTCTGGGTTGTAGTTATCGGACAGTCGTCCCGTGCGGACCTAAAAACTTTCTTATATTTTGCCAAGGCATCAGTTGCCAATGTTTCTTTTTTGACACACAAAGGCCTAAAACTGAAAATTCACAAGTTTCCGAACAATCTTTCCCATTTTTTGCAGTTCTGAATGCAATTCTTTGAAATATCACCAGATTTTCATTTGTAGCGTTGGAATTATTACACAGGGAGAATGGAGAATAACACTAAAAAAATGTTGGTCCGCCGGTATGGGACCTTACGGTGCCACAGTATTTTTTACCATGAGATTGAAATTTGCATCGTCGGCTTTCATAATTTTTATTTTCCCATGCTCTGAAAATTTGTCTCAATTTCACAGTCACATTTAGTCTTAGAATTCTTAACAAAATCGTAATTGTTTTAATTAAAATTGAATGAAACTTGAAATTTGAAAAATGAATAAAATGAATTAAAATTAAAATTGAAATTACCAGGAGATTGAAATTCCTCGGCTTTCATCATTTTTATTTTCCCATACTCTAAATTCGTCCCAATTTCACAGTCACATTTGGTCTCAGAATTCTCAACAAAATTGTAATTGTTTTAATTAAAATTGAACAAAACTTGAAAATTGAAAATTGAATAAAATTAATTCAAATGAAAATTGAAAATTGAATAAAATTAATTAAAATTAAAATTGAAAATTGAATAAAATTAATTAAAATTAAAATTGAAAATTGAATAAAATTAATTTAATTTATTGAATTTAATTAAAATTAAAATTGAAATTGTGATGGTGACACACCATACACTGCGCAGGCTCCGTTAAAAAGAAAAAGCAAAAATCCGTTATTTCAGAACCGTTTGCTACAATTTTGTCTTTTTTACTATTTTATATTTATTTTAATATTTTAATAAAGATCGACACTTGGAAAAGCTCCTGAAGATTGTGTTGTTTACAGATAATACCTGTATTGTCACAATTCGTCGAATCCAAGGGTCNTGAGAAATCCTTGTACCGAGCTGGCTGAAAGCTGGTATTCGAGACGAAAAACTAGTACGCCTGTGATCCGCTCTGGCGCTGCCAATTCTGAGAAAAACTGTGTCGGAAATCGCATTCCAGTAAAAAAAATGTATATTTGAATTTCGTATACCGCTAATAGAGGGCAGTAATTATCGAACACACGGAAAAAATATCACATATAACATTTTTTTTTAAATATTATATTGCATTTCGGATTCACATGTAAAATATATTCCAAAAAATAACTAAACGATCAATAACGAAGATTTTTAATTATTAGAATATTTATTGAAAAAACATTGATAGAGATTTTTTAAACAATATTTGCACTGCCAATCTTAACTGCTCATCGAGTCAGCTTGTTTTGTAAAATTAGGGAAATCTGTTTGAAATGTTTTTTACATGCATCTCCGAAATTTGTCGATTATTCTGTGTTGTCCGTGTATTTTTGTCGGTCAACGGCCAATCTTGGTATTTTTGCGTACAAGGACTGAGTAGTCTTGGTACATGGTATGTGACACTAAAAACTAGTATGCATACCAAGAAGTTGGTACGTCTAACATCCCTGGTCTGCGCTTTACTCGATCTGCCCCGCCCATGTGTCGCATCTGACCGGCTTCCCCCTCCACGGACTACCAAACTGCCAAGCACACACGTGACCTCGCGGTACCGTGTATAAAACGTAAACAACAACAATGAAAATACATTTCAAAATAATTGATTGGATGCATACCGATGACGGGCTGATAATAAAATTTCGTTGCACAAACACGAAATGTGTATTTTGTAACGATAAGACGAAAGGATTATTCACAGAGAATGAAATTTTACTAACAATTCTTCGTCTGCAAACCTGGGACATTCGTGTCCCAGCAATTACGACAGGATCGCGCCCCGTTTTTTCGATAAAAAATGCATGAAAAAATTTATTGTCCGTATTTTTATAATTTAAATTCCAAGATGAAGATTTCGAACAGGAGCCTGTATTTTTTTAGCATTTTTGGAACGGTGTGTTCAGGTTCAGAGACGGAATATGGGTTCGCAAAAAACGTTTACAGACGAATTTTTAAAAAACAACAACAACATATACAGATACAAGATGCGAAATTATCGTATCCACTGTCTCGTAGACAAAAATGCTGAGTTTTTATGAAAATTTTTCGTGGTAGTAGCGAGAACTTTCTAAAAAAAGTCATACGATCGCATGTTTTCGTCGCAGTCATTTTCGTGGGTAATATGACTCGCAAAAATGTCGTTTTATATAAAAATGACTGATGCATTATTAACAATGGACATCGAGAACAAGGAACATCTTAGCGTGTTATTTTTGACATTGGTTTTTGTCGGTAAGCTAACTCGGTGCGAAGTTGCGAAAATAATGTCGCGTTACCTATCGAGACTCCGTGTCACTTGCACAATAACTGCTGCAGTGTAAACATCATGCAGTGAATATGTAGAGCAGTGATTACGGAAACGATCATGCGACACTAGACAAACAGCTTCGAGAATATAAAACAAAAACATTTTCAATTGTTCGAAACGTTGTTGATAAGGAATCGAGACGTAGGCAACGAATTCTGAATTCATTGACGTAGGAAAGAGCGAAAGGAAAGAGAGAAAAGATTGAACATCCAATCACCGTGTAACACATGTGACGCTTCCGAAACCCACGTGACGTAGTAATAAGCAGAATATTGTGTCCTGTAAGTCCTCTTGTCCCGTTCGAGCGTCGTAGACGTTTAGTATGTTTTCTTTTGACGCGGAGCAGACACTGGTGACGCTAACGAAGGAATAAAAAACATTTTCCATCGTTGTTTCGGTTTTTGTATCGACGTTCGTATAAGAAACGAGAAATTTGACAGTTCCGCAACGCATTCCACAAGTGATTCGAGATCGCGAATTTTATATTTTCGTAATTTCGCGTTTATTACAAATTCGGTTTTGAAATCAAGATGAAAAAAGATTTATCAGAGCTGAAGAGAGTGAGCAACTTGTTCACCGAAGCAACGCTGCAGGAAATTTTACGACAATCGAGTGGCGAAAAGAATGTCAATGTGACAGGATGGACGTTCGAACCACGAGCTAACAGTGGCGACAGTTATTTGTCAGAAGTTGACAGAATTACTGTTCATGGAGAATCTGAAGGAAAACCTATCGGTGTCAAGCTGGTTGTCAAGTCGCTTCCCAAGAATATCGGTCGAAGGAAAACTTACAGAAGCACAGACTTTTTCTACAACGAGATCACTTTTTACAAAGATGTAAATAAAACATAAAAAATGACACTGAAGTTTGCAAAGTTGGACCAAAACGAAAAATTCCTTTTTCTACGAATTATTTGTTCAATTCTGAGAACCAGGACAATTTTCCTTACAATTTTGGCTTTGGATCGTAAAAAAAATCGTTTCATTGTCCGGACCAAATGTTCAATGAGAATCTTGAGATTCGCCCAAGAAAAAGGGAATTTCGTTGCATCCCAACTTTTTTTTCAAGGATTTTGTTAGGAGAAGAAAAAAACACTTGATATTTTTTGTGGAAGGCTCAAATTTCTGGGTTGTAGTTATCGGACAGTCGTCCCGTGCGGACCTAAAAACTTTCTTATATTTTGCCAAGGCATCAGTTGCCAATGTTTCTTTTTTGACACACAAAGGCCTAAAACTGAAAATTCACAAGTTTCCGAACAATCTTTCCCATTTTTTGCAGTTCTGAATGCAATTCTTTGAAATATCACCAGATTTTCATTTGTAGCGTTGGAATTATTACACAGGGAGAATGGAGAATAACACTAAAAAAATGTTGGTCCGCCGGTATGGGACCTTACGGTGCCACAGTTTTTTTTACCATGAGATTGAAATTTGCATCGTCGGCTTTCATAATTTTTATTTTCCCATGCTCTGAAAATTTGTCCCAATTTCACAGTCACATTGGGTCTTAAAATTCTCAACAAAATTGTAATTGTTTTAATTAAAATTGAACAAAACTTGAAAATTGAAAATTGAATAAAATTAATTAAAATGAAAATTTAAAATTGAAAGTTGAATAAAATTAATTAAAATTAAAATTGAAAATTGAAAATTGAATAAAATTAATTAAAATTAAAATTGAAATTGTGTTGGTGACACTTCATACACTGCGCAGGCTCCGTTAAAAAGAAAAAGCAAAACTCCGTTATTTCAGAACCGTTTGCTACAATTTTGTCTTTTTTATTATTTCATATTTATTTTAATATTTTAATAAAAATCGACACTTGGAAAAGCTCCTCAAGATTGTGTTGTTTACAGATAATACCTGTATTGTCACAATTCCTCGAATCCAAGGGTCAAAAGCAGATGCTGGTGGTGCCAGCTTGTCTGTCGGCATTGTGCGATGGCGAGAATGATTATCTGGCTCTGCAAGATGTGAGGGAGTTCGGTTATGGGCCAGTTGCACGTTTGAGTACTCTGTCCCTCGAAGATATGAAGTTTCTCATTCAGGGGATGGCCAACTTCCATGCAGTATCGTTCGCGTTCAAAGATCAAGACAAAGACAAATTTGGCAAGCTCGCGAAAAAACTCGTCGAGACATACTTTTCCGAGAAACTGTGGGATTGGTACCGGAACTTTCATGTAATGTTGATCATTGCAAAGAGCACACACTGAAAACAAAATTTTGTTGGAAAAGATCGATATTTTGTTCGATACGTTCGACTGAACGTTTTTTTTTTTTTTTTTTTTTTTTTTTTTNTTTTTTTTTTTTTTTTTTTTTTGAATAAACTCAAAAATTGTGTCGTCGCAGCAAGAAATATTCTTGAAAGTCCCGTCGGAAGCAAATTTTTGTCATTCCACTCGTAAATTTAGCTGAAAATTCCATTGGAAACAAAATATACAGTCAAAATAACGAAAATTTTGAAATTAGCGAAAAATATTCAGTTTATCGTATTCAACAAAATATCGATGATTTTAAACAAAATTTCATTTTCAGTGCATTATTATCTCGGATTGGGGAAAACGATTATTAATTATTTTGCCAACAGGCCATCTCCATACGCGTTGCCAGAGACGCAATGGAAAAAGAATATCCTGGTCATCCGGCAGAAATAAAGTTGAAAACTGATTACGAGCCAGCCAAGAAACTGTGGGACAAGAGCGTCAGCTTCTGCAATCGATGGCACGCACCCACCTCCGTCATTAACCAGGGCGATTCTTGGGCACCGAATTTTCTCATGCGGAGCAACAAAGATGGCAGCGAGAAACAAGCACTCCTGCTCGATTTCCAGTTGGCCAGGGTTGCCAGTCCAGTCCTCGATTTATCTTTCCTCATCTACGCCTGCAGTGACAAGGATTCGTTGGACAATCACTTTGACGAAATGTTGAAAATTTATCATTCCACTCTCTCGGAGGGAATCAAGGCTCTTGGCTCTGATCCTGAGAAAATTTATCCTTGGTTCTTGTTCGAGGAGGAGGTAGGGAACTATGGGCCATCACGTGGCACACGTTTTTTAACTTTAGTTTCCTTCACACCATTTGTTGACACAAATTATTACACGAAGCTCGTTTCTTTTTTTTTCGTTAATACTCGACCAATGAAAAATCGTGGGGAAAATTTTTGGTCGAGCCAAAATACGCTCTGAAGAATTAAACGGATTGTTTTTTTTTACATTTTCCTCAAGATTGATTCCTGTTGAGCAAAAAAAAATCGAAACACAATTATTTTACAACTTGAAATCGATGCGTAAGCAATTTTCTGTTATTTTATAAATCTGAGATCCGATTCGTGACCGAGGGCGCTAGGGATCTTTTGCATGAAAACCTTTCAGGTCTCGGAGCATAACTGAATTTTTTTATGAATTCCTTGTTCATTTATTTCCATGCAGAAAAAAAAGAGAGTTTCGGTTCGTGGAATAAACGAAATCGATCATTTCATGTCCGACAGGTGAAGGAGCAATGGGTTCACGGGATGAATTTCGGACTGGAAGCAATACCGTTTAGTATGCTCGACGAAACTGAAGCTTTCGATCTGGACGTGATAAAGGGGGATGAAGCTGTTGATATTGCCGATATATTCCAAGTTCAAAACATCAAAACAGCCGAGGGTAGACATCGTCTGGCTGATGTAATCGTGCACAGTTATTCACGAGGATTCATGTAACGATAACGAGATGGAAAACACAAAAAGAGGACGAAACCCAGATTCGATTTTTTTCTACCTCGCCTCGAATTTTCGAATTGAAAATTCTCTGCTGTCGTTTGACTAATCAAAAAAAGGCTCTGGCTGCGGAAAAATTGCAAAAATACGTTGACAGGGGATTTTTTTTTTTTTTTTTTT
>JBAJMU010000001.1:28821583-28854602 GCA_037952995.1 Hyposoter didymator | reverse complement strand
TGATGGAGCAGTCGCTTTCTCGCCCATGTGAGTGCGAGAGAGACAGCTGCAGATAGCTGGAATTTTCGAAATTGGATATTTTTGATACGGTTTCATCAATAAAAAAAAGCCCATGTCAGCGGATTTTTGCCATCGTCCCGCGTCCGCTAACAGAGGCTTTTTCTGATTAGTCAAACGACGACGGAGAATTTTCATTTCGAAAATTCGAGGTGAACTGCTCCATCGCCTTAAGGCGATCTATCACTTGCTCGGTCGGTAAAAATCCTGCTACACGGTTTATTTAGAGGGACCGAATATTTCAAGAAAAATCTTAATTACACGTTGTTCCCTTTTCACCAAAGAAGATGTAACTTTTTTTTTTCTCAAAATATGAACGGTCTCTTAGAAAACCATGTATCTGCTTTTTATTATTGATATTTTTTTTTTATATATTTTTATTGATACATGATATTTTGTTCGATACGTTCGACTAAACGGTTTTTTGAATAATTCCAAAAATTGTGTCATCGCAGCAAGAAATAAAGTCTCTTCGGAAGCAAATTTTTGTCGTTCCAATCGTAAATTTTGCTGACAATTCCTTTTGAAACCAAATATTCTGCCAAAATAACGAAAATTTTGAAATTATCGAAAAATATTTAGTTTACCGTATTCAACAAAATATCGACGATTTTTAACAAAATTTCGTTGAAATAGATGGATATTTTGTTCGATACGTTTGACTGAACGTTTTTTTGAATAATCCCAAAAATTATGTCAATCCAGGAAAAAAAATGTTAGAAAGTCTCTTCGGAAGCAAATTTTAGTCGTTCCGATCGTAAATTTTGCTGACAATTCCATTTGAAAGCAAATATTCTGCCAAGATAACGAAAATTTTGAAATTATTAAAAAATATTTAGTTTATCGTTTTCAACAAAATATTGACGATTTTTAACAAAATTTTATTTCCAGTGTGCTAGATCACCTTAAGGTTTCTCGCCACGTGAGTGGGAGAGAATAAAAATCCAAAAATAAAAGGGAACAGAACGAAGAATGTTCATGAAGTCACACAGACAAATTGCTCTCGTGACAATTAATATAAACGATATTATATTTGTATAATCTTACAACAAATAGATATCATTGAAAATATAATATGTGTCGATAAAAAATCTCGCAGTGCCTCACGGAGTTGTATTGTTTTTTGCCGCGCTCATAGCTCAAATGTTCGAAGCCAAACAGGAGTCGTGGAAATGTTGCGGGTGAGTATTACGAGTGTCCTCCCCTCGCCGACGTCAATCCACTCACGTCAAACACCGTTGTGTCGTCTTCGTCGTCCTCGTCCAACGGCAAAGGCCGCATTTCGATGTCTTGCTTGTGCGCTAATATTCCATACTTTCTAACCATCTGCGGTCGTTGCTTGTTGACTCCGAAACTCCGGAATACCATGTACGCTAATGCTATAACACTCAATCCTCCCAGTACGTATAATCCCCGTAACAAAGCTCCTGCGTTCACCGTCGGTTGTGGATGTCCAATTATGCTCGGCTGTTGAAAATACAACGCACTTTCATCATTTTTGGTTCGGCGTCGCTCAAACTGACGCAGGCAGCACGCGGTAAAGAAATTGGATCGATAGAAGCCGAGCAAACAATCCCGTTTTAATGATATCGAGGTTTGCATCGTTGCAATGCAACGAAACATGAATTTTTTCTTTATTATTTTGATAATTAATTGACTCGTTTCAATTTTTCTAGTAATTTTACTTTTCGAATGGCGGAAAAGACTTTTTCGTTATTGTCGACAAACACTGTATGAAAATTTGGTGCGATGCTATAACGAAATAATGAGTTTTCGTTGCATTTCATCGATGCAAACTTCGACATCATTTGCAATGGTCGAAAATTAGTCCAACGATGTTTTGATGTGTTGCACTTTTTTTCGAAATCCACATTTTTTGATACTCGATTTTGATGGAGCAGTTTGTTATAAAATAATGAAAATTTCAATTGAAAAAGCAGCTTGGACGCGAATAACGTGTTGCAGAAAACGTACCTCGGAGGAGGACAACGTATGCTCAGTCGATTTGTTGTGAAGGGAAGTCGTAACTTTCGATTTGGAGGTTATGTTGTTGCCGGTTTGATGTTCGGTTGTCGTTAATTTATTAGTGACATTTTGATTGAGTTTGATCACAGTTTTATCGACACTCGCGACTGGCTTTTCTTCTTGCAACTTGGTTGCATTGCTAACGAGAGGTTCTTTAGGGTTTTGACTTTCCACACAGATCGTCGTACGAGTGAGGCACAAAACACACGTTGCAACGAAAAATAACAACGAACCGCGAGTCCTCTGCATGTTGCAACGTATTATTTGGCCGTAAACTTCATGCGGATCGTTTGTTTGATTTTAATGACAGTCGAGCTGTCAACGAAGCTTAGATATCTATATCTACAAATATGTTTATCCGCGTTTACACGTATTTCAATGATATTCAACCGAATGTATCGTCGTCATTTTTGCGTTTTGCCACCTCGTCTCGTCAAACCGTAATGCGTAATACAGTATTTGGGAAATTTTGTTGTGATGGCACACCGCAAACTCTGCAAAACAATCTGCGATGAGCAGTGCATGCTACTTTGTCGTATGCGTCATAGAGTCAACAAATTCTCAGATCTCCACGTCATTTTTTAACGAACGCACTCTTCTCACTAAAATATGAACGTCGCCACGAATCAATATCCGGAGAAAAAAGAGTTGTGTAATAACATTTCGTGCGTTAGAAATACGACAAAGTGGCCGTGGCTCGTGCGCAATATAGTTTGCGAAGTCCGCGTGACCTTGAATCCGAAAATTTGACATTTCAGTTGTTTTTTTAATTCGAATCTGCTGTCAGTCGCGTTCGCCGATCAAAAGTCAAAATAGTTATAAATCTGTATTGCCGACAGTCGGTAAGGCAGACGTTTTGTTTCTGCCAAAACAAAAGACACGCTGGAAACGGTTTTTCGGTGAAGATAGAATCGTGAATTTGGCAAAAGGTTTTGTCATTTGTTTGCCCGTTTGTGGAGACGGTATCTCGTTGCCCTCGGCTTCGATAAAAGTTTTCTTATAAACAATGAACGTTCCTGTTAAATTGGAAAACAAAGAAAGCCATCAAACTAGAAGACTCATTGTTGTTATGTCGCGAAGACAATTCAGCCAACGTTATCCATACTGCAAACACGAATATAGCGGTGCGAGCAATGACTTTGAGGAACTCTTTTTTCCAGAGCATGGTGAGTTTTTCGTGACAACATCGTGCTATAAAAACTTTTGACGCCAAGTTTTCGTATCGAGCGTTAATAACGAAACTGGCATTAGCGGAGAATGTCATTGGATCCAAATGAATCGTAATAAGAATTTTGAGAACGTTTCTTTTTCGTTTTCGATACATTTTTAAATGAAAAATTATGATACTAATCATGAATTTAATAAACGTACAAAATTTGGCATATTTCTGGTGAAAAATTTCGTACAACTCGCGGGTTTTCCCGCCCACAGCGCTGCTGCTGTCAGGCAGCCAAACATATTGCACTCCTGCTCCGTCTCAATAATTCTTTCCACGAATAAAATGATCACGTTGGCCCGAATAAACGCTTTCAACGATAATATTTAACATGGATCGACCATCAGCCATCGAGCAACTTTGGGAATTTAATAATTTGATCGTGAAACAAGTAAAAGTTGGAAGCGAAATTTACGTTGGGCGCGTAATGAGGCGCGTGAGAATATCGGTCGTCAGATGGCGCAGTGATTAAATCGAGGGCGATGGAAAAAGTAGTTCCCTGCTGGCGATGAAAAATAAAAATTGACGACGTATGAAAAGTGGTTGTTGGTCGTTGTTTGCATCGAAAATGGAATAAAAGTGCAAAAGTTGTTGAAATTTATGAAAATTAACGCGAATTCGATTAGAAAAATGAAAAGTGGTGTTGTGCAGTGTAGCGGGGATATATGGGGAGGTACGGGGAAGTAGTGACGCGGTCAGTGATGCCGTAGCCAAGGAGACGGTCGAGCCAGCAGACAAAACTACGGGTGACACTTAAAACCGGCGGTTGCGACGACGAAATAAAAAATAAAGTCACTTGGACAAGAGTGTTTTTTTTGCCTTCTCGTTAATCTCATGTGTGCTAAACATTTATTATTAATCGCCGTCAAAAGGAGCTATTTTTTATTTCGGCTGGTGGTGGTTTGCCCGGTGACGCAGGGCCGGCACCAAGTCAAAGTCAACAGTGATCGGGGCGACACATTGTGCTGGGCTGGTGGGGGAGGGGGGCCCGAAATCGACGGTCCTCGATCCATCGGCGAGCAAATTTTTTTAACAAATCGATAAATTTGCTATTGATGAAGACAGGTGAGCAGCGAAATTCCGATAACAACATTTTTTCGTTACCATTACCCTCTCCATCCCGTTCCCTCGTCTCTTGCTTCGTATTTCCAGAGACTTATTCCAAGAAATTCTCCCAATGAAAAAAAATCTCTTTCCCTGCTGCTTTTCCACTTTTTTATTCTCAGCTTTTCATGCTCAACCAAAAAACAAACTTGCCAAGGATGCCACAAAGTTACGTACAACTTTAATGCTCCGTATCGACCAAATCTCTCGTTTCAACCCACACGCCGTTCTAGTTGCAATCTTGCAATATTAATCCTTCCGCTATAATTGCCAAATTCTGTCTCGACGGACAATTCTTAAAAAACGAAAAAAGCATCGGCATTATTCTTCTTCTGGTTTATCTCCGAGTTCTGAAAAACGGTTGGGAAAAGTTTGCGCGAAGCTTTACAGGATTTCCATGAAAACGATGTTTGTCGCAGGAGCAAGCTCCAGTTTTCGAAGAAATCCGTCTCTCGTCAGAGTCATGATGATTTTTATCCTCTTTAGAATCGAGATGCAATGAAAATTGGATCGTGGAATTTTCTTTCGATGCAAAATCTCTATTTTTGCTTCTGATGAACGACAAAATGGAAATTTTGTTTTTTCCGACACGAGTAAACGCGTTTTACTCATTTCGCCGACCAATAAACTTGTCACCACCGAGACCCGTTATGCACAATCGCTCCGAACAGAATCCAGAGAATCATGATTCTGTTGCAGTGGCAGGGGAGACTGCCGGGCAAAACTATGCACATGCTCAGAATTTTAGGGTCATTGTGGTTCAGGAGAATCGGGTTTATGCTCCGATCAGAATCTTGCAATTAGAACAGACTTTTGTGGATTAATGAGTGGGGAAATGAATGCGAATGGGAAAAGAAGATGTTGAATATTGCAGCAGACTTCTCACGTCTTGTGGTGAGCCTGAAGTTCGCAACGTTGGGCCCCAACGAAAAATACATTTTTTTATCAATTGTTTGTTAAACTTTTAAAACCAGACAAATTTTCGCACTGATTTTGTCTTTGGACGCTTAAAGATAATCGTTTCATTGTCCTGACCAAATATTCAATGAGAACCTTGAAATTTGCCCAAGAAAAAAGGGAATTTCGTTGCATTCCAACGATGGAAACTTCAACTTCGTTGTCTTGCTTCGAGGGTGCTTTGTCTCATAAAAACAAGAAACTCCGTACCGGAAGATTACTGTCAGGAAATTTTTATTAAATTAAAGTTTCTCTCGATGGAATGCAAAGGAAAAAACTTTTCCTTTCCCTTTGCCGGATTTACTGACGTCCTCCGTTTGGGAGACGTTAAAAAATTACAGAGCAACCCAAAAACGTACATACAAAAGGATACAAAACAGAAATTCCGATTTCTCATGAAAGACAAATTTTCACTTGAGGTTTTTGCGATCGTTATGAAAAAGACAAATCGATTTTCAAAACTTCTGTCGGAACTGTAGGATTCAGGCATTCTGTAATCCGAAGGATTAGGCACGTGCCGATTTTCCCATGCGAGTCTCTTATTCGTCTGCCAGAGACGAGGGAAAGAAATGATCCAACGAGCAATACGAAAATTTCATTGTGTCGCATCGTTCAAGTGCAACCGAAATTCTTTCTTTTCTTCAGCAGACCCTAAAATTCGTACGCAGTGGATTTTTGATAATGGGACATGCTTTAATTGTAACCTAAAGACTTATCCCTCGCAAAAATCGAGAAAAATTTCAGAAATAATAAAATACACGATAGAAAAACGACCGGAAAATATTTACGATTGAGGCTTTTGGGAAAAATGGATCGAAATTTTTTTCTGACGATCATTATTGTTGAAAGGCTTACGAAATAAAATTAAGGAGTGGGAAGACTGTAGATCCCATAAAACCCCATGAAAAACAATGGCAAATATTCAGAAAAACAAAAAATTGCAAGTATTTCTCGGGCTGGTACAATTTCTCTGTAATTTAAAANNNNAAAAAAAAAAAAAAAAAAAAAAAATGTTCAATTTTCTTGAGAAAAACGGAAATATTATTTCTCATCAAAAAGTATCTGCACTGAAGACAAAATTTTGTTGAAAAAGGTGGATATTTTGTTCGATACGTTCGACTAGACGTTTTTTTTGAATAATCCCAAAAATAGTGTCAGTGCAGCAAGAAATATTTTAGAAAGTCTCCTCGAAGGAAATTTTTTTCATTCCACTCGTAAATTTCGCTGACAATTCCGTTAGAAACCAAATATACTGCCAAAATAACGAAAATTTTGAAATTATCAAAAAATATTCAGTTCACCGTATTCAACAAAATTTCGACGATTTTTAACAAAATTTCATTCTCAGTGTACTTTTTATGGGGTTTGAGGTTCTCCCGCACCATAATATTGCATTTAATAACTCGATCGAGTGATAAAGAGCGTTAAAAAAAAATTCAATCCAATTCAGTAGAAAAATAGAGAAAACTAAAAATGTAAAAATGAAAGATTAACATTTTCTCTAACAAAAATTTTGAAATTATCAAAAAATATTCAGTTTACCGTTTTCAACAAAATATCGACAATTTTTAACAAAATTTCATTCCCAGTGTATTTTTTATGGGGTTTGAGGTTGTCCCGCACCAAAATATTGCATTTAATAACTCGATCGAGTGATAAAGAGCGTTAAAAAAAAAAAATTCAATGCAATTCAGTAGAAAAATAAAGAAAACTAAAAATGTAAAAATGAAAGATTAACATTTTCTCTAACAAAAATTTTGAAATTATCAAAAAATATTCAGTTTACCGTTTTCAACAAAATATCGACAATTTTTAACAAAATTTCATTCTCAGTGTATTTTTTATGGGGTTTGAGATTGTCCCGCACCATAATATTGCATTTAATAACTCGATTAAGTGATAAAGAGCGTTAAAAAAAAATTCAATGCAATTCAGTAGAAAAATAGAGAAAACTAAAAATGTAAAAATGAAAGATTAACATTTTCTCTAACAAAAATCTTGAAATTATCAAGAAATATTCAGTTTACCGTATTCAACAAAATATCGACGATTTTTAACAAAATTTTATCCTCAGTTTGGCGTTTTCTTTGAAGATTTAAAAAGTTGGACAACAATGAACAATTAGTTTGAATGGATTTCGAAATCCTTGTCGAAATTTGTGGATTTTTCGTTTTTCGTATTACGAGGAATAAGCACTCGCATTTTTTTTAACTATAGCACATGTGGACACGAGCATAAGGCAGATAATAAAGGGATGGGAGAGTGCCACGCGACATGCTGGAGATTCAAGGGGCGGGTGGGGCCAAGAGAGAAAAAAATATGCAGGGAAGTTGAGGTGTAGGTATAGTGTCTGTCTGCACAACAGAGTACCAGGCACCAGCCATGCATAACACACACGAGCGGGGCCAGGTGCACCTTCACCTTCGGACATGCTCCTCGACTTTGCAGCTTTCCACCATTGCACCAACAACCACCTTGTTTCAGTTTCTTTCTACCGTTTGTACGTGCCAAGTGTGTTTTTCCACCATGAAAACTTTATTGTCTAGTTCTTGACATTGAGTTTGTTTACTTTTTAAATCCGTGTGTGCAATTCGCATCAATTCAGAATATTCATTGGGTTCCTGAAATTTTGGCGGGAAATTCGAATTCTCGAGAAACAAACGGAATACGTGAGCAAAAAGTTTCGACTGTCTACACACTTTTGGCACGAGTTGTTTTCATCGTTTTCACTCGCACATTTCAATGGACGATTCCAAACTTTTTGGCTCGATGAATATAAATGTTCCGGGCATTGTGACTCTCAATGATCTCGACGTTGATCTGTTCAAATGCGACCAAATCCCTTTTTGCCCACTGCTCCAAAATTCATGTGGAGTTTTCGGCTCATGAGCCTATGAATAAAAAAATTATTTCGAGTCCGAATCGGACGAATTTATCGTTGAGTCCAACTCGAATTTCAACGATTAACGGTCCAATTATTTCTCAAACAACTGAAGTATCAATATTAATAGAAAATTAACCGGAAGTAAAAAATGTTCAGTCCTAATTTTATTAAATTTTGGTTATCCTTATTTATTATTATCATCATTATTTATAAATTTTTTTATAATAAATTATTAAATAATAAAAAATTAAACAAAATAAATAAAATAAATAAAATAAATAAGATAAATAAAATAAATAAAATAAATAAAATAAACAATAAATCATAAATTATTAAATTAATAAATTATTAAATAATAAACAATAAATTATTAAATAAAATAAAATAAACGAAAGATCGGTTCTATTTATTTCGTCGAGGTACACACGATTTTGAACTTTCAATAAATTTCTTAATGGACATTTTCCAAAACTGTAAAATTTTTTGTCACTTTTTCCAAAATGTTTATCATCGACGTCTTTAAACAGAAACAATTTCCGATTTGAATTTAATTTTCCATTTAAAAAAAAGCGATTTGTTTTAATTCAACATATTAGTTTTCCGGAATTTTTCTTTTTTTTGTACAAGATTCTAAGGCAGAGTCTTGAGTAGTTTGGCCCAATCTCACGGATGATGTTGCCCTCGGTCTCGTATTACCTCGTCATGAATCACAACAATTATATTTAATCAACATTTGCAAAAATGTCATAATATCCAGGTATCGAATGACGATCGTGCTGGGAAACCTTTCTCGATACAGGTGATGGTATTAGTTGCCTGGGCAACACCCCAGAATAAAATAAAACGTCTCTTCTCCGATTTTTGCCTCATATCCAGCATCGGGATCTGCGAGAGTCCGAACGGCGGAGTTCAATGCTCATAGAATCTCGAGATGTCGACAACATTTTTTCGCCTCCATTCTCATTATTCACTGAACCGAATCTGAATGAAAATATTTCTCTCGGACTTTTTTATTTCCAATATTATAATTTAGTTGAATGGAAAATGGAGACCGTTTCCTTGGCGTGTGGAAAAATAACGCGTTACATTTATTTGAAAACCCTTTGCCCTTTGCCGGCCTACACTGAAAACAAAATTTAGTTGAAAAAGATGGATATTTTGTTCGATACGTTCGACTAGACGTTGTTTTTGAATAATCCCAAAAATTGTGTCATTGCAGCAAAAAATATTTTAGAAAGTCTCTTCGGAAGCAAATTTTACGTTCCACTCGTAAATTTCGCTGACAATTCCGTTAGAAACCAAATATACTGCCAAAATAGCGAAAATTTTGAAATTATCGAAAAATATTTAGTTTAACGTATTCAACAAAATATCGACGATTTTTAACAAAATTTCGTTAAAAAAGATGGATATTTTGTTCGATACGTTCGACTAGACGTTTTTTTGAATAGTCCCAAAAATTGTGTCATTGCAGCAAAAAATATTTTAGAAAGTCTCCGCGGAAGCAAATTTCAGTCGTTCCACTTGTAAATTTCGCTGACAATTCCGTTAGAAACCAAATATACTGCCAAAATAACGAAAATTATGAAATTATCAAGAAATATTTAGTTTCCCGTATTCAATAAAATATCGACGATTTTTAACAAAATTTTATTCTCAGTGTATTTTTTATGGGGTTTGAGGTTGTTCCGCACCATAATATTGCATTTAATAACTCGATCGAGTGATAAAGAGCGTAAAGAAAAAATTTAATGGAATTCAGTAGAAAAATAGAGAAAACTAAAAATGTAAAAATGAAAGATTAACATTTTCTCTAACGAAAATTTGAAATGATCAAAAAATATTTAGTTTACCGTATTCAACAAAATATCGACGATTTTTAACAAAATTTCATTCGCAGTGTATTTTTTATGGGGTCTGAGGATTGTCCCGCACCATAATATTGCATCAAATAACTCGATCGAGTGATAAAGAGCTTCTGAAAAAAGAATCAATGCAATTCAGTAGAAAAATAGAGAATCCGAATGTAAAAATGAAAGGTAAACATTTTCTCTATTTTTCGCCACAAAAACCATAGCAGCGCAAGTAAGAAAAATATCGGAACTCCGTGCATCTAATTGGAGTTTTAAATTATCGAAAGCATCCATAGAAGTCTGTCCGAACGCAAGCATTAAAAAAGATGAAGATTGTGTGCAGATTTGCCGGTGCGATGAAACTTTTCACTGCATGGTTTTCACGCTGAGCTATATGTTGATATTTTTTTGGGCTCCTGTCAGAGGGAGGCAAGAACAGAATTCACTTCTTCGTCTAATGCCATCTAATTGCTCCGGTGATCTGAACCTGCTTCTTTTGTAATATATATCTCTATGGATTAATTCAGGAGACTTCCATCTTTGTATATGACGTTGTACGAACACATCGATCTCACCCTTCTCGAGTAACGTATCTAGTCATGCTCGTGTCTCGTTTTATTGTTCCCCTCACACGAGGCACCCTCAACATCTAATACACAATGAGCGTCTCTCCCTAAACGAGTAGACTTGCAACTCTGTTTGGTACCTGCCACCCCATAGAGGTAGAAAAAGCATTATTGATACATCTGTATGTATGCACATGTGTATGGAGATGGGAGAGCGCGAGGGACGAAAGGAAAAGAATGTTTTATACGAGTCGAAGCTTTCGCTGGCCTAAAATGCTCGATTGTCCTGAGGAGAGCGAATCGGAAAGCTTGTTGGTGCGCTTATCGCTTTCCACGAATGCCCAAATCCTACATGTATATATACACTTCCCTTTGATCTATCCTCCGCACACGGGAGCGAATTATTAAAAGCGCGCTGCCACGCGCGCACCTGCGACTAAACATACCACCAAAAGTCCTCGCCCTCTACCGCCCAATCTCACCCCTCTTGCTCCTTCTCACGTTCCCACTCTCCCTTACAACTTATTATCCCTTTGCTATCGAGCCTTTTTTTAGGTTAGGATTCAACAATTTTTTCAAAAATACATTTTTTAACGACTCTTTTCGTCCTTTTCTCATTCCTTCAAACTTTTTCATTCTTCGACTACACGCTTCTCACAACTTTACCATCTTTTTCAACAAAACTCTCGATAGCTCGTGTTCACAGCTGTCAAAAACTTAACTTGTATGGAAAAGTAATCGCAAATCGTTTACTTTCCATTCTCTTCATAAGTCACTGTGCACTCATGAAAGTAAGTTCTTTTTCTCGATGATTTCGTCGAATAAATAGCAGACTACGTTTTATCGAGATTCCGATCCATTTGCTTGGCACGAATAATCGTATTGTCGCAATGCAAGAAAAATTTCTCCGTTTTCAAAACTTCGTAAAATCTCAACAATTTTCCGTGTCCAAATATCTCGTAATGCATAAGTGTGAAGCTCCAGAGCGGCGTCAATCTCCTGAGAAAATGTAAGAAAACTAATTTCGACGGATCGATTACCCGGCCGCATTGAATTTGGCAAAATGTCATCGTCCATCGACGTTTGAATGCGAATGAAAAGTATTTTCCAAAATATAATCCGCGTCTCATAAAGATTGCAACAAAACTATCGGCGGACCCATCGACTCGTCCGTTTGGCAAATATTCAAAGAATCTCATTTTTTTTGCGCCCATGCAAATTCAAACAATTTGAATGAATCGTACGGGGGGGATGAAAGATTCTTTGGAGCGGAGTTTATACGCCGGCAACATAGTCAAGACGTTATTGATATTTAGTTTGAGGCAAAGGCGGCGGGAGCAAGGGGGACGGGGATAACATAGCTGTACCTGCAAATTTCAGAATCGTCCATCCAGAAACAGGGAGGTGGCGGTGATACAACCGTTTCGGACAGGAGCGAGGGAGCTATTGCCATGACTACGACTGGAGCCCAGTATACCCTCGCAGCTTCTGCCGGGGCTGCCAATAGCGGGGGTAATGCCGTACAAGTGGGGGTCGAAGCAAAGTCTAGCGTAGTTGTTGTGACCACTTCCAGTAACAACGGCGTACCTAACACTCAACAGAATCAGTCTACCCGGGGTCAACAACTTATCACTGTAGTTACCGGTCCTGATCCTTCTAGTCCAAATAATCTTCAGCCTATTCAGGTTTGTTTGTCATAGAAATTTTTAGTTTTTTTTCAATGCTTTATTTTTCGATCGAGAGAACTTTTCCCTTTTACCAAATTTCCTTACGTGAGCTTGCACAGGATTCTGATTACAAATCATGGAAAACGTTCTTTCTCTTCAAATTGCAACATTTTCAATATTTTCATTTAAATTCGTTCAAACAATTTTTTTTCTCGTAGCCCATAATTTTTCTTTTAATCATAATGGTTTATTTTTTGATCGACAGAACTTTTGTCTCTTAGCAAATTTCATTATGTGAGCTTGCACAGAATTCTGATTACAAATCATGGAAAACGTTTTTTCTCTTTAAATTGCAACATTTTCAATATTTTCATTTAAATTCGTACAAACTATTTTTTTTTCTCGTAGCCCATAATTTTTCTTTTAATCATAATGGTTTATTTTTTGATCGACCGAACTTTTGTCTCTTAGCAAATTTCATTATGTGAGCTTGCACAGAATTCTGATTACAAATCATGGAAAACGTTTTTTCTCTTTAAATTGCAACATTTTCAATATTTTCATTTAAATTCGTACAAACTATTTTTTTTCTCGTAGCCCATAATTTTTCTTTTAATCAAATGCTTTATTTTTCGATCGACAGAACTTTTGTCTCTTAGCAAATTTCATTACGTGAGCTTGCACAGAATTCTGATTACAAATCATAGAAAACGTTCTTTCTCTTCAAATTGCAACATTTTCAATCCTTTTATTAAAATTCGGACAAACAATTTTCTACGATAAACAGTTTTATTTGCATTTAATTTCTCGTAGCCCATAATACTCCACGACAGTGTGAAGGCAGTGTGTGTGCTCGAATTCCAAACAGTGAGATTGTAGAAATAATTATATTCGTGAATTCGATAAATGATTTTCTAGTGAAAATCTAAAGCGATACTTCCAATAATATCAAATTTAAGGAGTTATTTATTGTTGTCAAAAAATTGTTTTTTGTTTTGTTTTTGTAATCCACAAGTCAGTATGCACGAAGTAAAAAAAAAATTCAAAAATTCATTTTGTTATCGGGATTCTCTACTTTTCGTGAATAAAATTCGATGCGTTGAAATTTTTAATCAATTATTTCCTCGAGTTGGTCGTTTCATGCCAATTTTTTTTTTACAACAACAACAGAAAAAAGGTTTTCCATGAAAAAAAAATGCTGTCACTGCAGCAAGAAATATTTTAGAAAGTCTCTTCGGAAGCAAATTTTTGTCATTCCACTCGTAAATTTCGCTGACAATTCCATTAGAAACCAAACATACTGCCAAAATAACGAAAATTTGGAAATTATCAAAAATCATCTAGTTTACCGTATTCAACGAAATATCGACGATTTTTAACAAAATTTCATTCTCAGTGTTCTCCAGTCAAAAGTACTCAAAGCTTGAAAATACAAAAGTATTAGTCTCTTTGTTAACTTTTCTCAACAGTTTATCAGAAACTAAACGCAACTATTGTTGTGAATGAAAAATTATAGTACACGATATTATGAAAGTAAAAATAAATAGGATATTTGTGCTGGAAAATCAATAACTGCTATCTGTCATGAAGCTTTGAAGTCTGTACAAACAGGGCTGATAAGAAGTTCAGGCCATCTGCTACCCGTACTTGGGGCAACTATTGCTTGAAAGTAAAATATTTCATGAAATTCACAGCGTCCAGTAGTCGGAGGTTTAACGCTGTAAATGTGAAAGATTCAAATTCGTTGGAATGTCTTAACGATGACAAATATCTTTGTGCAATCGCGAGTGTTGGATTTTTCGAGGCCGAAATTGTAGCGAAGAAGGTTTTTCAATTTTGAGTCAACGTCATGGAGGTGGGAATGGCTTTAGGACAGAATCATTTTTTTTCGCAGTTGCTCGTTCAGGATCCTTTAGAGCAAGCTGCTGATTCTTCCAATGGGTCATCGGGCACACCGCAACACGTTACAGCACAGGTCGTAGTAAATACGACGCATCAATCGGGGCAGCACACTCTCGTTGATTCGGACGCTGCCTCGACTTCGACTGGAACAATCGTCAGCGGGTCACCTCATTATATTACAGTCACAGGTAATTTTTTTTACACCATCCCGACAAAATAATAAACAAATTTCTTTGTCCTCGCGAGCCACAAGAATCATGTCCGCGTTTGATAACACGAGGACGAGGGTTCGACAGTGCGGAGCTCGAAATTACATTTTCGAATGGAAAATTGGAGCAAAAATTTCGTTTTGCTGATAGTATTAAAAACTTTGGATTTTTAAGTTTCTACTGATTGTTTCTTCAATTTCAAAAACCATGACAATTATCGTAGCGATATTTGGATGATTACGAAAAATCGTGTTATTCTCCTGACCAACGATTCCAACGATGCTGAAGTTTGCATCGTTGGAATGCAACAAAATTCTGTTTTCTCTTTACCCGATCCCACGATTCTTATTAAATATTTAGTCAAGACGATAAAACGATCTTTTTTTTTTTAGAGAGAAGAGAAATTTATATCAAAAATTACTATGCCACCATAGTTCCTTGGTACCATATCGTCCCTCTGAGAAATTTGAGCAAATACATGGTAATTTTTCATCTGAAATTGGGCGCAAAATTCCAAATTTTCGCGATTCCCGATAGAATTTTCATGAAAAATTACTGTGTTTTTGCTGAAATTTCTCAGAAGGACGATATGGTACCAAGGAACTATGGTGGCACAGTAATTTTTGATACAATATAATCTCCGTGTATGAAATAATTGAGTGTTTAATTGATTTTGGATGCAACGTTGTTGCAGTGTCGGGCGACGGCGAGGCAGTGGGTTCCGAGTCAGTTTCACATTCTACTTATGTCCAGTATGTCGAGGGGGATGGCTCAACGTACAACCTTACAAACGGACAGATGTAAGTTTCTTTTCCCCTCGTCCTTTGGAAACCTCTCCTTCGAGGAAAATGACATTTTTTGCATTTTTAAGGACGTACCCAGTTTATGCTGTCGCTGGGGAGGCGGGAGCCATGTACACTCCCGCCTCCAGTCAGTATTACACTCCAGCATCGACTCCGGTCACTTATGCACAGGTAATGACGTTTCGATCGATGATAATGACGGAATGTACATTTCGGGCTTGTATAACAAAGTTTTGGTTCGTTTGCAGGTCCAAGGCTCCAACACGACGACGGGGCAACTTCTGACGCAGGGTAATGGCACGTACCTGATACAGCAGAGCGTGGTAGACGGAGATCCGACTACACACGCTCTCATATCCGCTGCGGCGGCACGGGCGAGTCCTCAGACCGAAAGTGCCGTGAGTTTCATTTTCTTCTTGTATCAAAAACACACAAACAAATCCTCTGGTGGTCGATGCTTCGTCCTTGTATCCGTGACGTTGATGATTATTTCAAGAGCATAATGATACATCGAATCAATGAATCCTAATATGCTTTTTACATGTGAAAACTCTACTACAAGAATGATGCATGACAAAGAAAAATGGTTTCGAGTCGTGGCCGGTGAAAGTTTTAATCTTGACGATTCTTTTCGTAAAATTAATTGAGAAATTTGGCTGCACACCACGTGCCGGTGCACAGAGAAAATTTTATATAACATTAATACGCTATCGTCCCTCTGAGAAATTTAAGCAAATACATAGTAATTTTTCATCTGAAAATTGGGCGAAAAATGTCAAAATTTAACAAAAAATGTCAAAATTTCCGCAATTTCCGATAGAGTATGAATGAAAAATTACTATGCCTTTGCTAAAATTTCTCAGAGTTCCCTGGTACCATATCGTCCCTCTGAGAAATTTTAGCAAATACATAATAGTTTTTCATCTGAAATTGGGCCAAAAATGTCAAAATTTGACAAAAAATGTCATAATTTACGCAATTTCCGATGGATGGAAAATTACTACGTCTTTGCTAAAATTTCTCAGAGTTCCCTGGTACCATATCGTCCCTCTGAGAAATTTTGGCAAATGCATAATAATTTTTCATCTGAAATTGAGTGAAAAATGTTAAAATTTGACAAAAAATATCAAAATTTCCGCGATTTCCGATGGATGGAAAATTCCCATGTCTTTGCTAAATTTTATCAGAGTTTCCTGGTGCCATATCGTCCCTCTGAGAAATTTGAGCAAATACATAATAATTTTTCATCTGAAATTGGGCGAAAAATGTCAAAATTTGACAAAAAATGTCAAATTTTCCGCGATTCCCGACAAAGTATGAATGAAAAATTACTGTCTTTGCTAAAATTTCTCAAAGGGACGATATGGTAGCACAGTAATTTTCTTCTATAAAATTCTCTCCGTGTGTCATCGAGTAGAAGTGAAATTTTGTTAATCCTCCATTTTCGACATGCGTCATTCTCGCAGTAAAAAAAATGAAGTAGAGCCAAAAATACTATCGGGCAGTATCAATGAATGAAACAATAAACAAAACAAAAAATGCTACCCCACGGGATGTTTGATAGGAGGCTGTGGTTAGCGGGGGTGGAGGTGCGTACTTGATCAGCGGTAATACGGGAGGTGCTTCTATCAGCGTGGAGGAAGCTGCATCGGCGGCGAACATGACGCATGCTACTAGGGTCTCCCAGGCCACCGTAAGCCATGTCGACTCCCCATTTGTTAGCTATTTTTCTCAACTAATACCCGAGACCGGATAAAAATGGATATTTAAAAAAATTGCTCCACGTTAACATTACGAGAAATATTAAAGCTCCACGAAAACGCACTCTCGTTTATTAGAGACTCTGGGATTTCAATGCCTAACGGACGGAGAGCAATTTTCGAAAATTCATTTTTCCTTGGCCTCGTTAATAATTTTACTATTAATTACGCATGTTCGTTATTCTCGTTACATGCATTCCTTTCGTTTTTGCTTTCGTACCATAGCCCTGCTTTCTCTATCGAGCTATTCCAAACCGTCATAGCTTGAATAATTGCTTCGTGCCAGTCGAGCAAACATTCTATCGCACGTTTCATCCGAACATTGAGGCTTGATTATTCAGGGAGCATGTAAGTTGCAGGTTTTAATAATAACTTGAATTTTATTTCAAGATTCGCGTAGGAATATATTGAAATTTCGTCCATTGGCTGGTGCGAAGCAGCAACGGTGCCTAAAATTTTTTCCCCTCTCCGAACGTATCGCCCTTTTCCCTGCTATTGTTGAAAAAAAATAAAAATGATGTCTCGATACGATTAAGACGGTTGGAGATTTAAAAAAAAATTATTATTATTATTTTATTGTGTTTTTGTTTTTTTTTTTACGAATTTAAACGTAGTCACTGATAATTTTTCATCTTTTCGATTGGAAAAAAGGTACAATGGCTACTAGAGAATTACGAGACTGCAGATGGTGTTTCTCTGCCACGATCAACTCTCTACAATCACTACTTGAGACACTGTTCCGACAACAAACTCGATCCTGTTAACGCTGCTAGTTTTGGCAAATTAATTCGATCCGTTTTCCTCGGTTTGAGAACGCGGCGATTAGGCACTCGGTAAGCAACTATTTTACTCTCTATTCCGAGTCGTTTTCATCCCGTGAAAAGCAACAAGCCTGCTTGAAACCTTGAGGCGAAGGAGCAGTCGATTTTTGAAATTCGATTTTCGACGGAGCCTTTTTCTGATTAGTCAAACGACAACGGAGAATTTTCATTTCGAAAATTCGAGTCGACTGCTCCATCACTTTGAGGCTGTCAGTTGCGCGAGGGCAGGACGAATGATTTTTTTCGCACATTCTTTCCCTGAAAACAAAAATTTGTTGGAAAAGATCGATATTTTGTTCGATACGTTCGACTAAACGATTTTTTGAGTAATCCCAAAAATTGTGTCATCGCAGCAAGAAATATTCTAGAAAGTCTCTTCAGAAGAAAATTTTTGTCGTTCCAATCGTAAATTTCGCTGACAATTTCGTTAGAAACCAAAAATACTGCTAAAATAACGAAAATTTTGAAATCATCAAAAAATATTCAGTTTACCGTATTCAAAAAAATATCGACGATTTTTAACAAAATTTCGTTGAAAGAGATGAATATTTTGTTCGATACGTTCGACTAAACGATTTTTTGAATAATCCCAAAAATTGTGTCATCGCAGCAAGAAATATTCTAGAAAGTCTCTTCGGAAGCAAATTTTAGTCGTTCCAATCGTAAATTTTGCTGACAATTCCATTAGAAACCAAAAATACTGCCAAAAGAACGAAAATTTTGAAATTATCAAAAAATATTTAGTTGACCGTATTCAACAAAATATCGACGATTTTTAACAAAATTTCATTCTCAGTGTTCGAGACAAAGAAAATTTACTCGCCCCTGACTGAATGAGAAAAACGTGTAAATTGGTTTGTTTTTTTTTTTCTGGAAAACAAAACGAAGCTTCTCCGAATAAATCAGGAAAATTCTCACCGCCCAAACGTCGTCTTTGCTTCCGATTTCAGTGGAAACTCGAAATATCATTACTACGGTATCCGCGTGAAACCTAGTTCGCCGTTGATGATGCTCAACGAGGACGGAACGTCGCGACAACAGCAAACAACAAATTCACAAACGAAACGCTTCAAGTTTGTCAATCAGAAGCAAGAATCTACGTACGAAAATAATACACAGACGAATACAAACGTAACCGCGAATACGACGTCACCGCAGTATCATCAATATCTCGGCGAAGCGAGCGGAGCCATTCCCGAGTTTCCAGAAATAATTGTTGGGCATGGATCTTCCTTACCCGAGGATTGCACGCTCGAAGATATCGACACTTTTCGGAGCATTTACAGGGAACATTGCGAAGCCTTTTTGGACGCGGTGCTAAACTTTGAATTCGGCACGGTCGAGAGCCTCTGGCGCGAGTTCTGGCGCAGTCAGGACAATAACAACGGCGACGAGTGCGAGGAAGAAAAATATTTGTCCAAGTACGTTTTCATCTTGATTTTTTGACATTTTTTATTCAATTTATTCGGCAGCTGAATTTTTTTTTGTTCCTGTAACTTTGCAGACAATAATTTTTCGTCTTCGTCAGTTTTCGAGAAGGAAAAAAAAATTGTCAACGTGTGGGGGGATCATTCCTCATGGATTTTTGTTTCTGGTTTTTTTTTCAGAACAAAACTTTATCAAATGTGCAAATGCGGGGAGGTGCAAGATTTTATTAGGACCGTAGATTACACTTTCTACCAGAATCTCGTCGAAGTTTTGATGCCCGACGTACTTCGGCCCATACCCAGTAAGTATTTCGATCATTAAAATTCAAGTATTCCTTTCAGCAACTTCGATATTTTTCGATGTATACACGGAGAGAATTTTATATAAAAAATTACTATGCCCAGTTCCCTGGTACCATAGAGTCCCTCTGAGAAATTTGGGCAAAAACATAGTAATTTTTCATTAAAATTCTATCGAAAATCGCGAAAATTTGATATTTTTCGCCCAAATTCAGATGAAAAATTACTATGTTTTGCTCAAATTTCTCAGAGGGACGATCATTACTATGCCACCATAATTCCCTGGTACCATATCGTCCTTCTGAGAAATTTGAGCAAAAACATAGTAATTTTTTATTAAAATTCTATCGAAAATCGCGAAATTTTGATATTTTTCGCCCAATTTCAGATGAAAAATTACTATGTTTTTGCTCAAATTTCTCAAAGGGACAATAATTACGATGCCACCATAATTCCCTGGTACCATATCGTCCTTCTGAGAAATTTTAGCAAAAACATAGTAATTTTTCATTAAAATTCTATCGAAAATCGCGAAAATTTGACATTTTTCGCCCAAATTCAGATGAAAAATTACTATGTTTTGCTCAAATTTCTCAGAGGGACTATAATTACTATGCCACCATAGTTCCATGGTACTATATCGTCCTTCTGACTAATTTTAGCAAAGACATAGTAATTGGTTTGAACAGTTTTTTTTTTTTTTTTCTTTTTCAAGATCCANTTTTTTTTTTTTTTTTTTTTTTTCTTTCAAGATCCAGGAAAATTAATAGACGATTCTAAGCCCTGTATGAGCATCGAGAAGTGACAAGCTTTGTTTTGACAACTAAATTTATTTTCAGGTTCGTTAACACAGTCCATCAGGAATTTTGCCAAAGGTCTTGAATCATGGCTGACCGCTGCTATGAACGATTGCCCCGAGGAAATGATGCAAATTAAGGTACGAAAGCGTTTTTGTTTTTTTTCACCACATTTTTTTGCGAAAGTCTTTTTTTTTCCATTCATCAACGAGTCACGATTTTCTCCTCGTTTTTCTTCAGCTCACCGCCGTTTCAGCGTTTGCTCAAACGCTCCGACGATACACGTCTCTCAATCATTTGGCCCAGGCTGCTCGTGCAGTGCTACAGAATTCTAGTCAGATTAATCAAATGCTTGCCGATCTCAATCGCGTGGATTTTCACAACGTCCAAGAGCAGGTAATCGCAATTTTTATTGACACGTTTGCACCGTTAATAGAAAAAAAAAATATTTTTCAGTTTTTTCATTTGTTTTTCTCTTTTTTTTTGTTTTCAGGCTTCGTGGGTTTGTCAATGCGATTACGCGATGGTGCAACGTCTCGAAGCTGATTTCAAGCTCACTCTCCAGCAACAAAACTCTCTCGAACAATGGGCCGTTTGGCTCAAAGGTGTCGTTACCCAAGTGCTCAAGCCGTACGAGGGAAAACCAACCTTCGTAAAAGCTGCTCGCCAATTTTTGCTCAAATGGTCATTTTACAGGTAAATTATGAATTTTCTGTTTCTCGTTTTGAAAATTAAAGAAAAAAAGACAATTTTCATGATTTTTTTTTGGTTTAATCAATTTGACAATGTGACTGATTCGCTTTTTTGTTTTTTTTTGCTCACAGTTCGATGGTGATTCGCGATCTTACACTCCGAAGTGCCGCAAGTTTCGGATCCTTTCATTTAATCCGATTGCTTTACGACGAGTACATGTTTTACTTGATAGAGCATCAAGTTGCGATTGCGACGGGTACAACGCCCATAGCCGTGATGGGAGACGTGAGTATCGTTCGCCATCAAAATTATTCACTCGGAAAATAAAAACAATGCGAGTTTTATTATCTACAGAAAAATCAGACTTGTCCGATTACGTGTTCTCTCAATCGCATCGAAATTATTGACTCGGTAAAATGAAAAACAATGCGATTTTATTATTTACAGAAAAATCAGGCCTGTCCGATGATCAACGCTTACGGGACAACGTCGAACGGAGGTAAAGAACAACCGAACCAGAAAAAATTGTATTTTTAACCCGGCGCGTGCATACTGTGTTTTCGAAGTCAAAATTTTACACTCGAAATTGTCTCTTACCGATCCTTGAGCAGGGAGAGAATTTTATATCAAAAATTACTATGCCACCATTGTTCCCTGGTACCATATCGTCCCTCTGACAAATTTTAGCAAAGACAGTAATTTTTCATTCATGCTTTATCGGAAGTCGCGAAAATTTTGACATTTTTTGTCAAATTTTGACATTTTTCGTAAAATTTGACATTTTTCGTAAAATTTCAGATGAAAAATTATTATGTATTTGTTAAAATTTCTCAGAGGGACGATATGGTACCAGGGAACTCTGAGAAATTTTAGCAAAGACACAGTAATTTTCCATCCATCGGAAATTGCGGAAATTATGACATTTTTTGTCAAATTTTGACATTTTTCGCCCAATTTTAGATGAAAAATTACTATGTTTTTGCTCAAATTTCTCAGAGGGACGATGTGGTACCAGGGAACTATGGTAGAATAGTAATTTTTCAATTTTTCATTCGTACTTTATCGGAAATCGCGGAAATGTTGACATTTTTTGTCAAATTGTGACATTTTTTGTCAAATTTCACATGAAAAATTACTGTTTTTGCTCAAATTTCTCAGAGGGACGATGTGGTACCAGGGAACTATGGTGGAATAGTAATTTTTCAATTTTTCATTCATACTTTATCGGAAATCGCGGAAATTTTGACATTTTTCGCCCAATTTCAGATGAAAAATTATTATGTATTTTCTAAAATTTCTCAAAGGGACGATATGGTACCAGGGAACTCTGAGAAATTATAGCAAAGACCCAAAGTAACCCAAAATCCATTGAAATTTTCAAGAACTCCAAAAAACTTCATAAATCTGATAATTCTCAATGCACTCGAGACTCCAGTATCCACGCGCCGAGTTAATCGATTATTCCATCCCAATACTAATCAAAATCCTTATTTCCAGACGTATCGAATCCTAATCAAACAAAACGCATGAAGCTGAGCTAACTGAGCGCCAGCACTCTATAGAATCTGCGATAAATAATCCTCACAATGAAATAAAAATATATATAGCTAAACAAGATAAAACCTGATTCGTACGAATGAGTGGATCAAGGCCTAACGCCGAACACGAGCTACAGAATTATTATTTTATATAACGAAGAAAAAACAAAAATGAAAGAAAGAAAATGCAGGAGTTGGTGTGCGAATGAAAAAGCAACAAGGATTTATTAATTAAGTCGATAAATTTTTACACAAACACATTGCATCGTCGATTGAACGATTTCGAGTCCGTGCGATGTATCCTAGAATTGTGTATATAATATATAAATCACATATATATATATATACATGAATAAACACGATTGGCGTGAATTGTTGTCGTGAAACGAGGACGCGGAGCCGCAAGTGTGAATGAATCGAGAGTTAACGATTCGGGCACGATTTTCGAGCAGATCGGGGTCCCGTCTAGTCGGATATCCATACCTTCGGAATTAAAAATCTATGGGACCATGAGAACGAAAAAAATGGGAAGAAAAAAAAAAAAGTCATGCCCCCTCTTTGGAGTAAAGCGAAAAATGGCGAGGAGTTCCGATGACATTACGTAAGTTCTCGCCTCTTAATTATATAAAGGAAATTAAATCCGCCCGTACCATTGTCAAAAGTAACGAAAAGGAAGGAGAAAGATGAAGTAACGATGATTCTATTTATAAAAAGAAATAAGAAAAAGCACGCTGGGTCGACTCGGCAGAGTTAGCAACAAGGAAACATATTTTTTAACGACGAATCGCTTTATTTATACGTGGAGAATTAGGAGAAGCAGGAAAACGCAAAATGTACGCAAATTTTTGCGTATAAATCTTCGAGAGCAGCTTCCAGAATAAATTTGTGAAATGTGTCGCCAAGTCGTCGAATAACCGTGTTTGGGTTGGCTGAGTGGCGAGCCAATTGCTCGACGGTCATTAGTCTAGAGAGCACGATTGTTATAGTCTTTAAGAAACACTCGCGAGTCCTTGGAGTACAAGGACGAGAAATGGAACGACGATGAAGGAACTAACGGAATGATGCATTTTTAAAATCGCCACGATCGATGATTCAACTATTTTCCAAATATTGTTTGGAGACTTGAAATTGTTGGTGCGCACACACTCTGGTGCGAGTTTCCGCGTGTTCAATGGTCCAGAAAACTTTTATTCAATGCTTGGCGTCTCTTGGTTCGATTATTCGCTATCGACGTTTATTTATTTCGTTAAACAATGGCATTTGGTGCAAGCAGAAAGCAAAAAGCATTCCAGTACTGTAAATCACGGAAACTGCAATGAATTTATTTCCCAAACATCGAAAATAATATTGCATTGAAAATGGAGTTTAAATAATTATTGTCGATGGGAAAAGACTCGACGAATTTGACGCGAAAAATACGTCGAATTATTTTTATTTCCCTCTAAATTAACCCTAGAACGGTAACCTTATTTTTTTTTTTTTTTTTTTACCTATTCCGGTAACTTGGGGTCTCAAACGACCCCAATATTCAAAAATGTATATCTCTGGTAGAATTCAACGAAAAAGGTTCTATTTGGGCTCATTTTTTTCGTTTCTTAATGCCTGATCACGTGAGCCTGGGGCGATTCTGCTTGGAGTCGAAAATTTGGATATAAATGCTGTAAAACGATGAAAAACTGGAGAAATTGGTGAAAGGCTGCGGCCTGGGGTCGTTTTCGACCCCGGGTTACCGTTCTACGGTTAAATTCGCGAGTTTGAACGTTATTTCCTACTTTTTCGTTGAGCTGCTGTCGCGCATATAACTGGATCGATGTGAAGATTAAAACCGCGTTTTGTAAAGACAGCACGTACTAGTCAAACTCTGTGTAGATTAAGCAACACACAAAATGAAAGAAAATAAAAACAGCAAGAACGATCGATCGCGTTCGAACGATGACGGAAAAAATGTTTCTATATAACTGTAATGAGCTTATAAATGTGTAACGAAGAGATAAAACAAAAGGTGAAAGATGAAATGGTGAAAAAAAGGGAGATGAAAGAAAAACTATCGATACCTAAGTGTACCTAACATGATAATCGCATATTTTACTATAGAAACTAACAACAAAACGTTAACAGAAATAACGATTATGATAATAACAATAATAATAATGGAATAGGTAACTATACGCAAAAAGAGAATAGGATTGCAATGCTGCTGCTACTGCTAAAGACAGAAGGGAATAAGTGCACGGAGATAAATGCGGGGAATTTATATCACGAATTACTATGCCCCATAGTTTTCTGCTGACAGTTTCGTCTCTCTGAGAAATTTTAGCAAAAACATAGTAATTTTTATTCAAATTCTATCGGAAATGGAAATTTGACATTTTTCGCCCAATTTCAGATGAAAAATTGCCTTTTTTATTAAAATTTCTCAGAGGGACGAAACTGTCGGCGGAAAACTATGGGGCATAGTAATTTGTGATATAACTTTCCTCGCATTTCTCTCCGTGTGAATTATAAATAAATGACGATATTATTTATACCGCCGGAGTCTGCAAGTCGCAATGACTACACGAACAAAAAACGAACAATATTGAAATACTTGCTCTGTTGAAACTTGGTGAAAGTAGAAAATATCGAAAGAGGTGAAAAAATTGATGGAAACGACTAAATTAATCAACGGTTCTGTTTATTGCAATTTTTTTTTTTTCGTTACGTCTTGAAAAAAAAACATGGCCGCGTAATCGAATTCATTGCACAGTATTTTTAACTTATCGATATATGTTCACTTTTCATTATATCAAATAAAACATTCCACGAAGTCATATTTCATCCATGCAATCGTACCTTTTGTATGGTAAACGCGTTGTACTCCCACTGGAAATGAAATTTTGTTGAAAATGGTCGATATTTTGTTGAATACGTTAAACTAAATATTTTTTGATAATTTCAAAATTTTCGCTATTTTGGCAGTATATTTGGTTGTTAACGGAATTGTCATCGAAATTTACGAGTGGAACGAACAAAATTTGCTTCCGAAGAGACTTTCTAAAATATTTTTTGCTGCATTGACATAACTTTTGGAATTATTCAACAAAAACGTTTAGTCGAGCGTATGGAACAAAATGTCCATCTTTTTCAACGAAATTTTGTTAAAAATCGTCGATATTTTGTTGAATACGGTAAACTAAATATTTTTCGATAATTTCAAAATTTTCGCTATTTTGGCAGTATATTTGGTTTCTAACGGAATTGTCAGCGAAATTTATGAGTGGAACGTAAAATTTGCTTCCGAAGAGACTTTCTAAAATATTTCTTGCTGCAATGACATAATTTTTGGAATTATTCAAAAAAACGTTTAGTCGAACGTATCGAACAAAATATCCATCTTTTTCAATAAAATTTTCTTTTCAGTGCAGTTTCGGTTCAACTTGATTTTATATTTTTTTCTTGAATCTAACGCTATTTAGTAATTCAGTAAGAAAATGGCAGTCGATGGATCGCGAAGGAGAAACATATTCTTCGTCGTTATGCCTCATTGTCGTCCTATGTGTGGAGGAAGCCGAGTATTATTTAAGGCCGCATGACAAATGCGATAATACACCGAGATTACACTTTTGGGAATATCAGTTTTACGTACAACGTGCATAAAAGATATTTTAATACGTCGCCCGATGTGCGATCCAACGATATGCTCGATAAAATAAATTATTTAATATCGCAGCTTGGATAGAATTATTTTTACTGAACGACTAACAAATAATGCAGCTCGAGTCCTATTGCAAGACCTATTATACACACAATATAAATAAATGAAATTGTATGAAACATGGAGAACTATATGTGCGTGTGAGTATTGCAGGAAATTGGATTACATATGATAAATATATGTTTAAAAATGAGACATTGCATCGTGCGTACAGCAGTCATTACAAAAACTCTCTAATCCAAATCTATCGAGCAAATAATTGTGGGAACGTGGAGCCTCTTGGAAAACAATGACTCTGAAGTTTGCAACGTTGAGATTCAGCGATAAGTATTTTGTATATTTATTATTTAGTGAATTTTGAAAATCATGCCAATTTTTCGTGTCGATTGAGTTTTTAGGTTGCATGAGAGGATCGTTTTATTGTCCAGACCAAATATTGAATGATAATTATGAGCTCTGCTGAAAAAATAACAGAATTTCGTTGCATTCCAACGATGCAAACTTCAACGTCATGGAAAACAAGTCATTGAATTTTCAGATTAATTATCCTTTCGGAAAATTCGATTACAGCCACACCCCAAAATTTTCTCTGAACCCATAATTGTTTTCGTTTTATCGTATTTTGCGATCGATGATGAAAATTTTCCCTCGGCGCATGAATAACCCTGGCAGATCGTCATACGAGGCACACAATTCATTTTGTTATCGTTGGCATTTTTATTTCGATGAATCCGATGATCCTCGTCCCAACCGGAAGTGCATGAGAAAATCGTTTCCTGCTCGTTCGTCTCATAAAAATTTGAAGAACTTTGCGACGACGTTTTGTGTCGGGATTGGACATTTTTTTATGATTTAAAATTTTTAAATAAAATCTCTCAAAATCCAAACCTACGAACACTTTCGACTCATCCAAAAAAAAAATGGTATTTTTTTATATATATATAAAAACCATTGTTTCACTTCGTTATAGTCAAAGTTTTCGAAATTGTTTTTATTAATTTACTAAATATTGGAATTTTATTTCCGGCTGCGGCCGGCGGTTCCGTAACCCATTAGCATGCACCCCTTGGGAAAGGCCCGATCATAAAACCATTTGAATGAACGTCTATAGACGAAAATTCACAGAGTTAATGGGACGAGACTATAGCTCGTCGTGGCCAGGTAGCGTCTCAATACATAAGCGCAGGCCTCGCTTGACCGACGAAAACAATGAAACTATAAAATGTATTGAAATTTTGGGCATTAGTAAAAACCATTGAAACTTCCACGAATGCGAACTATTTATATTTCAAAAGAACGCTTTTTGCTTCGATTTTGGAATAACCGCCATGCAAGTCGGTCACGCAGCATCTTTACGTCGAAATAAAATCAAGACTGAGGCCGAATGAAATTTTACACTAATATTTGTCGTTTCCGAAGAACGGAAAACGTCACGAATCGCATCGACAAAAGACTAAAAAATTTGGACTTTTGGCAATAATGAAAAAACTCGTTTTTTATTTGTTCATATTTTTTACGAATATCGTAGAGCAAAACGATCGCTGCATGTCGATTTTGGACAACGGAATACTTCGGAATACTCACCACCATCGATGCTACTTTCAAGTTTCATGTCATTATAGGCGTTTCAATTGTTTTATAGAACGTATTATTATTTTTTTCATAGAGCGTCGAGCAACACACGCGTTGCATTTACACCTGGTGGCGGAAAGAAGAACCGCGCTTCAAGACGAAATTTTGAGGACGGTCCCACCAGCGATGTTCCTACGCTGTGTCCACTCGTTCTCTCTAGTTTCAGTAGTCTCCCTGGTGCCGGCTCTTCACAGGCGCATAACCGGTAATGGTGTCAAGCGCGAATCAAAGGGACGTCCCTTGCGTGTGCTAGCATTATCCACGCACCTCCGATTCGTTCGCCGTTAGAAATATAACAATTTGATAATTGGGGGAGGGGCGAAAATATATATAACCGTGTGAGCCGCGAGGTTACGTGTTAGTGTTTGCGGAAGTGAAGAAAAAATAAAAAAGCTTGCACTGCGTGCGGAATTGGCCTCGGTGCATTGACGAAACTTGCGGGGTTATAAATCGCGCCAAACGGTCGAACCCTCGCTCGCGCTAATATTTACCTATTTTTTAACGTAGCAGAGGCGACAAGCTTTTATATACATATGCCGAAGAGGAATAAAAGTTGGCGCAAAATTACCAATCTGGCCAGCAGTTTGCTCGATCCTCCTCGAGCTGAAGACACGGTGGATTGACAATTCTCATTTCGCAACGCTCATCCAGACACTCATATTTTCATCATTACCAGCAGGTTGTTTTCAAATACCTTTTTTTTCTTATACCTTTTTACCTACGAATGCACGATCCGTCGAATCCATGCCACAGTATTTTCTCGCATTGTGCGTGGAACGCTTTCCCCATACATAACCTAACTTTTTTCATTAAAAACCCAAAATCCATACGAGCTATCGCTATTTTGCGTGCATTCGGAGTATCAATATCATGTTTTCTAGGTTATCAAACATTCTCGATTATCACCACCATTCAACGATTCCCATAAACTGCCTTTTGCAGCTCGATTTGAAAAAAAAAAAACGAGAAATTCATAGCTTTCGGAAAATACATCGAATGGTCTCGTGACTTTTCATTAAAAACTAAATAAAAACTTGGATCTGATCCTCCACCAAACAAAACTCTTCCACGTTCATTATTCACCATATATAACTCGGAAGTTGCGATTAAAATGTTCCGATGAAAATTTACTCGTTGTGTGACTCGGTGCGTCATTTTTATCGACTAGTACGAAAGACGCGGCCACAAGTTTTCTTGGTTCATCGAACAGAAATAAAGAAAAGCTCATATTTTTTTTGTCGTATGCTCAAAGTTCAAAGGTCAATTACTCCGTTTTGTTATGAAAACTCATTAATTATTTATGGAGATTCCCTCAAATGTTTCAAGTCCTTGAGCTTGTTGCGATTGGCACGTGGTAGAGAACCAATGAGCAAAGATTTCTGCTCCGTCATACCGCGAGAGAATTTCTATTTGCGACATTTCTTTTGCACCCGTCTGGGTGAAAAAATCAATGCGATTGAAAAATATCTGCACGGCGTCGCAAAAAAACAAATTTCTGTACTACTCGATATTCTGATTTAAAAAATCTAGGATTTTTCACTTCGAAACTCCGACAGCTTGCCAAAAGCGATCAATCGAACTGCAGATATCTCCAAAAATTCAACTAGTATCCCCCACACAATTTTGCTCATAATATCGATATTCTGCCTCAAAATTTGAACGTACTTTTTGCTCGCATGGGGGGAAATACCAAGAATATCCTCCGGCGCTACTATTCCAATCCGAAATTTTGTATTTTCTCAATAAAAAGAAACTAACAATATGACGAAAGTGATAAAAAATTGAAAAGTTCGATTCGTATCCCTCACACAATTTTGCTTGGAATATCGATATTCTGCCTCAAAATGTGAACGTACTTCATGCTCCTATGAGGGAAATATCAAGAATATTATCCGGCGCTGATATTCCGCAGAATCTGCTTTTTCGTATTATCTCAAAAAAAAGAAATTATGACAAAAATGATAACAATTTGAAAAATTCAACTCAAATTTCATATTCCCGTAGATTGACAATATTTTTCACAATGTGATTGTATCTGCTGAATGAGAGAAATATTAGGCACGTGCTGGTTAAAATGTCTTGAAACATTTTTTTATTCATGGAGTATATTCGAATGCAAGGATCTAAATCTATGTTTTGCTTTATTTTGCAGATAGGGTATAAGGGAAGGAAATAAATTGGGCGGTGTTGAATGCTGGGATCGTAGTAAAAATGTATTTTTCCCTGGCCTCGTTATTACCGCGTTTTCCGAACTTTTGAGAGTAACCGAAAGACGGGAATACCCGTTGATATATGAATCCGGAGAAAAAAGTAATTGAAATGTCGGCAAACGCTCAATTCGCCACCCCCCCACCGGCAATAAGTCTGCCGAATATGTCGGTGCCGCCACCAGCGACTCCGAACCTTTCGGCACCGCCGCCAAATTTAACGACCATCAATACTTCGCCCAACTATCAGCATAGATATTCCAATCACCGAGACGGTGGCAACAGAGGCTTTTTCAAGCCTTTCAGACCCTATCACGCTCCCAAAATAATAGCTGGTGGTCAAGACGCTCTGCAAGATGAATTTGATGGGAAAAGACTCAGGAAGTCCGTCATGAGAAAGACCGTTGACTACAACTCCGCCATAATCAAGAGTCTTGAGGTACAAACAAATATTAAAACAACAGATTTAAAATGATGTGGAAGTTTGCATCGTTGGAATGCAACGAAATTCTGTTATTTTTTCAGTAGAGCTCATAATTATTATTCCATATTTGGTCTGGACACTAAAACGATCCTCCCTTGCGACTTGAAAACTCGAACGATACGAAAAATTGCCATAATTTCCAAAATTCGCTAAATAATAAATACACAAAATACTTTTCGTTGGATCTCAACGTTGCAAACTTCACAGTCATGATTGAAAAGCTCCTAACAATGTTAATTCGTCATAATTATTCATTTATTCACCAAAATCTTCCTCCCTCGAATAAATGGTTGGCTGGTTACAAAAAAAATAACATAAATTTATGACAAACGTAGAATCGGGTCTGGCAACGAGACTACAGAGACAGGCGAGCGCTCCAGCCGGACGTGATATATTATCCGGACTTGCTGCCGCCTCCTAGTTACGTCGACAATCCCATAAACGCCGTGACTACGAGATTCGTTAAAACAGCAACCAACAAAATGAGATGTCCAATATTTTGCATGGCTTGGACTCCCGAGGGTAGGCGTCTCGTGACAGGAGCATCGAGTGGCGAATTCACTCTGTGGAACGGTTTAACGTTCAACTTTGAAACTATCCTGCAGGTGAGCGAGTTCCCAGCTTAATTTCCATTAATCTCAATAGCTCGACAAGAAATTTTCTTCACACTCGTTTTTCCCTGTTTTTTCGCTCCGTTCTAATGAAAAGGCACACGACAGTCCGGTCAGAACGATGGTGTGGTCGCACAACGAGAGCTGGATGGTTACCGGTGATCACGCCGGTTACGTCAAGTATTGGCAGAGCAACATGAACAACGTCAAGATGTTTCAGGCGCACAAAGAAGCGATTAGAGGACTCAGGTATATCATCCACCACACTAGTCGTAACGTCTATCGCGCCACTGTTGACCAATTACTCGTGACTGTTTCCGCGATGTCCATGATTTTTCTCAATCCCAAGAATCAAAATCGCCTTGACTGGTTACGTGTTCGGAAGAATTGTCAATTTGTTGAAAATTTCGTTTTTGAAGCGCGTTTCGAAGTGGTTTTCGTTTGGGTACATAGGTGAAGAATTTTCATACCGCGAGACGAAAAAACTGGCAACGATACGTAGCAAACTTTTCCAAAAGTGTGAAAACTCGAATTTGCGAATTTCTTTCGCGTTCAACGTGCAAACTCGTTCGTAAATTACTTTTTTCCTGATCCTTTTGATTTTGTTGATCAAACCGCGGTTTCGCCACGTGATCCTCGCAAATCCCTTCTATCAAGATCCTTTTTTTTTTGTTTCTTTTCTTTTTCACGTGTTTTATCTCCTTGATCTGTGAAATGGAAGAAAAAAAGGGAAAAACTTGGTTCGCGACTCTCCATCTCTGGCGGAGTCTCACTTTGCGGCTAAATAGCACATTGGGCAAAGATGTATTGTTGAATTTTTAGAAGATAAATAAACAGAGGTGAAAAATAAATATTTATGGACCCGAGTCGAGATTCCTATATATTGACGATAATAAAGATATTTGAAAATCCTGATTCCTGTCTCTTTACAACGTGTCCAATGGAACAAATAATAAAGTATACAAAACAAAAAACTAAGGATATTCATTTACAGCCGATGTTTCATTCCAATTTTATAATAATGATAACAATAACAATAATAAAAAGAACGCTTGAAAACATAATATCCATGTTTCTACCTTAATACGTCTGCGGCTGAGACTCGAAACGATACGAAATTTATTCTTTTTTTTTTTCATCTTTATTTTTCGATCGGTTGTTGGGTCTCTCGCCGTTGCCTTTTTTAATTTCTTTCAAAACACGTGTTACCCCTTGGAACAAGCAGAGATGGGCATCGTTGGGATGAAAGCTTTTTGAAAAAAAAAAATTCAACTCGTTCCAAGAAATTTTCATCGAATCGATTAATATTTTCTCGTCAAAATCATTTCGGATGATTTTCCATCCAAATGATCCCCATTCTCGTCAAATTAAACTTTCAAACTCGGTCCTGGAACGTGCGAATGCAACAAGCTCTCCATTCGAGATTCGAACGCCTCGTACTATTTTTGTTGAACAAGAAACCATCGACACACACACCCACGCACACAGACACACACAGTAACGCGTTAGCGACTCGTCTTTCTCTTTGCACCGTGAATATTCAAGTTTGTAACGAGAATAAAGAAATTGGCCGACGTCGTTCGGGATGTTACAAAAAATGAGGATTTTTTATTTCAATCCGGCGACCACGAGGACGGAATCGTTGGCGTTCAATTTTTTTTCCGACATTCCGAATCGCAGAACGATTCGATTCTTCTTTCGATTTATTCACCTTGAGCAAATTGAATGAAAACGTCGACTGTCTCGACTTTTACAAAGTTTTCTTCAGATTTCGTAATTCGACGTTAGGCCAGACTTTCGCGTTTTTTTTTT
>JBAJMU010000001.1:28737176-28821570 GCA_037952995.1 Hyposoter didymator | reverse complement strand
TGAAAATTAAAAAAAAAACGTTCGATTCTTCGATTTCGATGAAACGTTTTTTTCGAATTGAAATTTTTTTTTTTCGTGATTATCTTGTGTATTAAAATTAAGGGCTCCATCGACCTCGTTCTTCCTTATAATTATTGTGTCTTTTGGGCGGGTAGTTTCAGCCCTACGGATCACAAGTTGGCCACCTGTAGCGACGACGGAACCGTGAGAATCTGGGACTTTCTACGCTGCCACGAGGAACGAATTCTCAGGGGTATACAAACAAACAAATAAAAATGTTTTATAAACTAAAATTTGATAAATCGTAAGAGGGAGAGGGAAGAAAGTTTTTGATGAAAAAAAATTTGAGAATTGTGTTTTTATCCATCTAAATGTTTCGTGCATCCGAGAAAAAATAACTCTGAAGTTTGCAACGTTGAGATTCAACGAAAAGTATTTTGTGTATTTGTTATTTAGTGAATTTTGAAAATCATGACAATTTTTCGTGTCGATTGAGTTTTTTGGTCGCAAGAGAAAATCGTTTTATTGTCCAGACGAAATATCGAATAATAATTATGAGCTCTACTGAAAAAATAACAGAATTTCGTTGCATTCCAACGATGCAAACTTCAACATCATTTTCAATCATGACTCTGAATTTTGCAACGTTGAGATTCAACGAAAAGTATTTTGTGTATTTATTATTTAGTGAATTTTGAAAATCATGACAATTTTTCGTGTCGATTGAGTTTTTAGGTCGCAAGAGAAAATCGTTTTATTGTCCAGACCAAATATCGAATAATAATTATGAGCTCTGCTGAAAAAATAAGAGAATTTCGTTGCATTCCAACTATGCAAACTTCAACGTCATGAGAAAAATGCTTGCTCTCCATTTCGGCGTTGTCCTCTAGTGGCGAAATGAAAAAAAAAAAAACAAAAAAATAGAAAAAAATGACAATCGGATGGCAAAAAGAAAGAAAAACGACGACGGCTTATCAAGTTTATCCTTAGGTCACGGAGCTGACGTCAAATGCGTACACTGGCATCCACAAAAGAGTCTAGTTATCTCAGGAAGCAAGGATAATCAACAGCCCGTTAAACTTTGGGATCCCAAGAGCGGACAATCGTTGGCGACTTTACACGCGCACAAAAGTACCGTGATGGATGTCAAGTGGAACGAAAATGGCAACTGGTTGGTAACCGCCTCCAGAGATCATCTTCTTAAATTATTCGATTTGCGAAATCTCAGTCAAGAAGTACAGACTTTTAGAGGTCATAAAAAAGAGGCATCGAGCGTTGCATGGCATCCGAGCCACGAGGGCCTATTCTGCAGCGGTGGCAGCGACGGTGCAATTCTCTTTTGGCACGTTGGGTAAGAAATTTCAAAGAAAACTTAAAAAATGCAATATTTTCCCTCAATTCGAAAATTATTTCTCACGAAAATTCGACAGCACGCAAAATCGATTATATTTTTGAGTTATTTTACGACGATCGGCTTACGAATTTCCTAAACAGTATTGACAGTGAATTTTGATTCGGAAAAAATTCCAAAGAAAACTCAAAAAAAAAAAAACACTATTTTCGCTCAATTCGAAAATCATTTCTGACGAAAATTCTACAGCATTCGAAATCGATTTTATTTTTGCGTTATCTCGTGATGATCCGCTTACGAATTTCCAAAATAATATTGACAGTGAATTTTGATTCGGAAAAAATTCCAAAGAAAATTAAAAAAAAAAAAAAACTATTTTCGCTCAATTCGAAAATAATTTCTGACGAAAATTCTAGAGCACTCGAAATCGATTGTATTTTTGCGTTATTTCGTGACGATCCGCTTACGAATTTCCAAAATAATATTGACAGTGAATTTTGATTCGGAAAAAATTCCAAAGAAAACTCAAAAAAAAAAAACACTATTTTCGCTCAATTCGAAAATCATTTCTGACTAAAATTCTACAGCACTCGAAATCGATTGTATTTTTGAGTTATTTTGCGACGATCCGCTTACGAATTTCCAAAACAGCATTTCCAGTGAATTTCAATTCGGAAAAAATTCCAAAGAAAACTCAAAACAAAAAAAAACATTTTCGCTCAATTCGAAAATCATTTCTGACGAAAATTCTGCAGCAATTAACACTCAAGATCGACTGTATTCTCGAGTTATTTCGTGACGATCTGCTTACGAATTTCCAAAACAGTATTTACAGTGAATTTTAATTACGAAAGAAAATTTGATAAATATTTCGAATTATTCGTAAACATTTGGCAATTGCTTGCCCCCAAATTTTATTTAAACATTCTCATTTTTGAGGAATTATTCACTGGTCAGTTAAAAACTCGTAAAAATGTAATTCTAGTGCCGACAAGGAAGTTGGAGCGATAGAACAGGCGCACGACAGTATCGTTTGGACTTTAGCGTGGCACCCATTGGGTCACATATTGTGTTCAGGGAGCAATGATCACACATCAAAATTCTGGACGCGAAATCGACCAGGAGATCTTATGCGCGACAAGTACAATTTGAACACGCTTCCAGCTGGTGCAGCGGGTATCGATGACCACGAGATAGGTGAGCAGATGAGAAAAAATTCAGTAGATTGATAAAAAATCACGAAAAAAAAAAATGTAAATTTTTTTTCCAACAAATTGACGAGGGAAAAAATAAATGATTTTCATATTTTAATACAGCCGACGAAGCTGCGGTGATTCCTGGAATGGGACCGGAGGATCGTATCAACGCGGACGGCGAGCCCGAAGAAACAGTTGTCGCGAGTATTCCGGGACTGGATCTCGATCACGTCGTCGATGAGGGCAAAAAATTCGCCAACAAAAAAGTACCTTACAGCAAACCTATACCTCGTAACTTCCAAGCTCAATGGAACGAAATGGACGCGGAAGAAGGCGAACAGGCTGAGGCACTCAACGCATTTGTCAATCAATTGATCGAAACGACTCCTGGCGCAGTGCCTCTCAATGAAGTCACACCGAATGCTATTATTCTTTATGGAAAAATGATTACGGTCGAACGTGAGTAAAACTTACATTTTTACGACGACACGAAATACGAATGACGTTGAAGTTTGCATCGATGAAATGCCACGAAAACTCATTATTTTTTATAGCATCGCACCAAATTTTTATGCAGTGTTTGTCGACAATGACAGGAAAGTCTTGTTCGCCATTCGAAAAGTAAATTTTCTAGAAAAATTCAAACGCGTCAATTAATTATCAAAATAATAAATAAAAAATTGATTTTTCGGTGCGTTGCAACGATGCAAACTTCAATATCATAAATACGAGGAAAAAAAAGTGCCAACTAAACTATTGAAACGAGTTTTTTCCTCCAAAATTTACATTTTCGCGCAAATATTTTTTCCAATCACCAGTTTTACGCTTTTGATTATTTTTCAACTGGTAATTCGCGTTTCTTGTTCGTTTGCATTTTAAACAATTATGTTGACTCAACTGCGATATTGACTGGTTCAGTTATTCTTTAACTGGCCCAAAGGAAAAAAAACGCCAACTAAACTATTGAAACGAGTTTTTTCCTTAAAAATTTACATTTTCGCGAAAATATTTTTCCAAATCATCAGTTTTACTCTTTTGATTATTTTTCAACTGGTAATTCGTGTTTCTTGTTCATTTGCATTTTTAAGTTGATTTTTTTGACATTGTGGCATTTTTACTCCAATATTTTTTTTTTTATGGAATTTTTGGAAAAAAATAGACAGTCGTTTCTCGACTAAATAGACTGAAAAGATTTTCCGCAAATGCTCATTTGCCGTTTTTCGTTTTTTGTTTTTCTCTGCGAACTATAGCGGGATCGAAATTGGCGGATGCGATTCTGAAGGGCAACGACGCGATAAAGAAGCTCGTGTACGCGGGAGAGATCGAGGAACTGCGAGACATTGCGACGACGGTACCTCTGGTCGAAGACGTCGAGGAGCCCGAGGAATATCTTCAGGACGAGGGTGACATAGATTATGCGAAGGTTCCGGAGATCGACTTACCGCCGCCGTTGCCAAGCTCGAAATTTGCTCAAAATCCAGAACTATTAAAAAGTTTGAATCGCGGCGGAAAGCGAAAATTCGATCAATTGATCGGCTGGAGCGACGGCGGTGCCAATGATCGCACTTCCAAGATCCATCAGCCGGTTTTCGGGGGCTCGATGACGGAAGACTCGCAATCGAGCGACACGGATCTTCGATACGGCAGGGAACACGTCAATTCGCCGTTTATGATGAACCAGGACGAGGATATCAGGAGAATGATGAACCATGAGAACCGAGCTGGCCATGGGCGCGGCGACGAGGATTTGCGGTTCAATATGTCCGGCGGGCCGGGCAGGCCACCGACCGGACACGAGTTCGACATGAGAAACAATTATCCTGACAAGGATTTCCGACACGCAGCGTTTGGCCAGAAATCATCGATCGACCCAAGCGGCGATCATTACAGCGAGCGCGATCGTGATCGCGAGAGAGACGGTCGTTCGCGTTGGGACGACGACAGTATGATGGGCAGCGGTGGCAGCGCCGATGCTCCTGGAAGAAACAGTTTCGACAAGCGAGACATGTTGGCGTTAGGGATCGGCAACAACGTCAGTCACATTGGCAGTGGTATGGCCAGTGGAGCGTTATCGAATCATCACAACATGCAAAATATAAATCCAAATATGCCGCCACCGATGCCATCGATGGTTCCGCACCCCGGCATGAGCGCGCACTCTGCAATGCAGTCGAAAAATAATTCGGGAATGATGGCCGGCGCCATGATGGACGGCCCGATCCCTCACATGATGCACCACCCGAATTTGGGCCCGCCAAACTTCGGCCCCAACGGTCCACCGCCCTCGAATTCCGGGCCAAACTTCGGACCGAATTTCCGACCGCCGAATGGCAATTTCGGGCCGAACCAACATTTCAGACCGATGGCGCCTTTCGCATCGAACGCACCGCCCGGACCGTTCAACAATAATTTCCCCGGGCCATTCCATGGTCCGAATGCCGGTAATTCCGGACCGCCCAATTTCGACAGAGCTAATTTTGGTCCCAACTTCCGGGGACAGAATCAAATGCCCGGTGGTCCCAATGGCGGCGGCAGTGGCAGTGGCAGCGGCTTCAATAATGGTGGCGGTTTTGGTAACAATTTCGGAGGCGGCAGGAACAGTGGACACGAGAAAAATGGACCAAATCGCGGTATGAACCGGTCCTCCAATTACGACGATTTCGACGATCGTAACAACGCTTCCGGAAGGAATAATTATAACAATCGAGGGGGTAGAGGAAGAGACGGTGATCAGTCGAGAGGCTCCAGACTACGTGATAATTACTGAGACAGCATGCTCGACACGGCGGAATAAAAATGAAGAATCGAATCGGCTGTTTGCCTGGAATTTTTCACATTTTCGTTCGTGCCTCCACGACACTCTCCGTAAATGTACATTGCCCAAGGAAACTTGCTATATTTCCGTGGGAATCGCGATAAACTGCAAAAGTCGTCAAGTCCGTTTACATTCGACTATTTCGAGCTGCACGATTCCAGGCATCGGGCGAAAACGCAATTGGTGCGGAAATGAATGTACGAAACGAGACACTCGCGAAAAACAACTTTGACAGTTGCATTTCGTCGCTAATACTTGCTCGATTATTGCCCAAATATTATGACGAATTATCGTCACAATGAAAGCGCGAGAAACGACGGTTTCGAGCCGGAATCGAATTGTAATATATTATACAGTCTAACTAACGAAAACAACAGGATGAGAGCTGCGGTGGAAAGAAAAGATGGAAAACGAAAGTGAGACATGAGCTATTACTCCCCAGACGAGAAACTGGTTCACGAGCTGCCTTGGGATCAACTTTTTTCGTTCGTTCACTCCAATTAATTCACTTGAATTAAAACGAACTGAATGACGGTTTACAATTTTCGAGTGACTAATCAAGTTGGTGAGAGATGAAAAAAAAAAAACAATATTATTGCTCGTTTGGACAAACGATCATTAACAAATCAATTTAAAATGTGCGCGAGGTTTTAAAAATATGAGCAGTTTACTTAATAATAAAATCAAATAACGAGGCTTTTCGTTTTTTCTTTACAATTATTTCCTCGCATCCTCTCTGATTTTCTTCTCTTGGCCGTTTCTCGATGTTTTACGTAATCTACGATTTCCAAGCAATTGGGAAAATGTTTAGTTATTATTCGAGACTCCCCGCATCGAGTGTTTTCATGAAACCTGAGAATTCTTCATTTGGACAAAAAATGTTGTCGTTGTATGAAAAATCGACAATATTTACGAATTATTCGAGCTCTGTCCAATTGCCAAATAAAGTTCCACCATATTTACGTATTTCGCAATATAAAGCCTTGGAGAAACGTCGAAATGTATAACTATGAAAGAAAATTATTGTTTGGCGTTTTATTTTTCGAGGAAAATCGATTCGCGTTTTGTACCGATTCTTCCGAAATTTTTTTTTTTTTTTTTTTTTCGGTTTTTCAAAACGATAATCTGGCTCTGGGAGATGTTCAATCTAAGCAGCAGGTACGTGTGTCCAAAAAACTTCTCTACTATAATTTGGTTCGCGAATGTGGGCTAGAATTTTTTTTTATGTATTATTTCGTTACAATATTTAGTTAAGGAAGTTGGCTACGTACGACAAGATTATAAAAAGTTAATTTAATTTGGTGATAACATTCTTTAGCATCAAATACGAAGACACAAATTTTTTCAAAATTTTTCGTCTTCATGGTTGTCGAATAATTGCAGTTTACAATATGCAAGAGATATATATATGTATATATCTGAATCCTATGCTGATGCATGTAAGCTCTAGTGTTTGATTACTCGAAAACTATGTAGAAGAAAAATCGTAAAAAAATTGTAAACTTATTTTTAATTCTAAAGAATATGCTCATCAATTATCATCAAATTTTAATCATTTCGAATTTCCCTATGCTTTAGCCAACCTCCTGCTGTGTCCAGGAGTATGGTGGCTCTAGTGTCTGAGGACCAATCGACCGTAAACGTTGCAATATAATTCGAATCTTTCTGGAGGCGCAGAATCGCGATATTAATCGCAATGGCGTAATTATGTCCAAAATAAAGATTCTACATTGTTGTTAACTGGATAAATAATCAGCGTGGTCGATATGGTGGGTTGGAAGGGTCTGGCTCGATCAATAAAAAAGAGTAAATCGTTTTTTCTCGATCGAGATATTCGGTAAACTTCGCACGAGTGCCATTCGTAATGAATTTCAAGTTTCTCATCATGGAGACTCCATGAGTTTGTCATTCGAATTCGAAATGTCAACAAGTGTACGTCACGTCATGAGAGATTGAAATTGTAAATAAAATACGTGTAATTTGTTAGTTAACTAGAATTTGCCATGACGACAGTGTGTGCGAAGGAAGATAAAAGTTCGATGGTTCATTCGGAACCGAACGTGCTGCAGCAAGAAGCTAAAATCGTCAACGATGTTGCGAGCAAATACGACCTCGACAAATGTGTCGAGTGGGTTAAAGCACGTGGTCTCGAAAGGGTTAGTTTGACATATTGAATTGGCATTTTTGTTGGTCAATATTTTGCTCGTTCAAAAAACAAAAAAAATTTGGATTTTTTCATTTATTTCCAAGTACTGAGCGTTTTTTCGTGCTCCAGTGATTGAGGTTAGGCAAGCCGCCATTATTGTTTACCAGTTGATCACGTACGCTCCCTGAATGAGTGAAATTTTGACGTCATGAAACTTTTGTTGTTGGAACAAGAAACGGGGTGCGATGTTTTTCCATAAGAGCTGGATTACATGTCCAATTATTATCGCATTTTCGTAAAAATACAAATTGAAATCCATTTTTCATTTGCTCCAGGTATGTCTTCAATTTCCAGACCCTTTGATATCAGATTCCGTTCGAGTTGCTCTGTACTTTGAACAATGTCTCAACAAAAAAGTCTACATTCTTGGTGACACTACATGCGGCAGTTGTTGCGTAGACGAAATTGCTGCGAATCACATAAATGCCGACGGAATAATACACTTTGGGCACGCGTGTCTCAATCCGACATCTCGTCTCGAAGTCTTTCACGTTTTGGACAAACAAAGCATCGACGTCGATTCATTAGTACAAACAGTTTCAGAATTCTTTGTGGATACCACTAGAAAAATTCTTTTATTTTACGACGTAGCATACGCTCATGCGATCGGTGAGTTTTATTCCCAAATCCTTTCGAATTATCCCTTGTTATTTGAAAAAATTCCAATATTTTAATGTTTATCTGCAAATAATAATAAAATATTCAAATTAAAAAAAAACATATTTGCACGCTTCGGATTTAAAAAAAAGATTAATTTTGTTTAAAAAACTCCAAAACTCCAGAAATGCAATATTTTGAAATGTTTTCCTACTTTGTGCATTCCAGAGCACATCCAGGAGTTGTTGGGATCGAAATATTCGACGTTATCAGTGACAAATTTGAGTTGCCGGTCCAACGTTAATTTCACAAAGGCTCAGAGCACTCCAGAAGTTTTGATATCGGGTAGAACGTGGACACTTGAGAACGGTTACAAAATCGAAGACTACGAAGCGCTGTACATCGGTAAAAATGACAAAACATTAGCCTCGTTGGCACTCAGCGTACCTGCAAAGTTTTGGTACCACACACTTGGCGACGTTATCAAACAATTTGACATCGTCACAAATCCATGGCTCAAAAGACGGAGATATCTTGTTGAAAAACTCAAAGACGCTCGCACAGTTGGCATAGTCGTTGCGACTCTCGGTATTCGAAATTATCTTGAATCTTTGAATTCTATCAAACGAGTTCTCAAGGAAAAGAACAAAAAATCGTATATATTCAGCGTGGGAAAACCTAATCCAGCTAAACTCGCTAATTTCCCTGAGGTAATTTATTTTTTCGTTCCATCTCGCAACTAGCTTCCTCCGAGTCTCAGAGGTACAGTGTATCCCAACGAAGTAGCAAAACAAGACGAATAATTTTCGCTGCATTTGCGGTTTCTTTGTATTTCGAAATATTTTTTGAAAAACAACAAGTTCTTGGATTTTTTTTTGTACAGAAATATAAATCTGTGATACCATCAAATCGGAAATTCTTCGCAATTTTCTAACGAAACGACTTTCTCATTTTTTCTATCGAATTTTTTTTTCCATGGGTCGAACAATTTGGAGTAAATTTTGTAAGTTCTACCATATCTCGAATGTTCTTGAAATCGATTCTAAAAAAAGGGGTTCTGCTTTTTCTAAAATGAATTGACTTTTACCCCCCGATGGTGTTTAACAATTAATAAGTATTAAAAATAAGTGATTGAGGTATTTTTTTCGTAGGTGGACGTTTTCGTGGTGATCGCCTGTCCGGAAAACGAGATTTTCGATTCGAAAGAGTTTTACAAGCCGCTGTTGACGCCGTTCGAAGTAGAGTTGGCATTCAATAATTCCCGCAGTTCGGCAATGCACTACTGTCTCGATTTTAGGCAAATATTACCAGGCGGTGCAAATTATGTCGAATTCCAAGCTTCGGATGAAGCTGATGTATCACTGATAACTGGTGAGCTGCGAAACTCGAAGAAACAAGTTTTTTGCGCAGATTCGATGAATGCGTTGACCCAGAAGGGATCGGGTGCAATGATGATCGGAAAAGCAGGTGCGAGTTATCTCAACGAAAGAACGTGGAAGGGGGTCGAACAAAGACTGGGCGAGGATGAGATCAAACCAGCGGAAAAGGGCCGAAGTGGCCTACCAATAAGTTATGCTAATGAACCAATTAATAGATAATTATGGAGCAGAGAAAAATAAACACACAAAACTCAATATATGCTAAAGAATGGACACGAGTCATTGTTTTGTAATTTATTAACCTTAGTGTAATGTTGTAGAAAATGAAATTTAAGCGCAGAGAATTATTTCTTCCATATGTACAGAACAAAAATATTCACAAGAGTCTCAGGAGGATAAAACATGTACAATCGGTAAATGGAATGATCCGCGTGAGAAGTTTTTCCCATCAATCTTATCCCGATAATACGCCCTTTATTCTCAGTTCGGCTTTAGCTTCTTCTATTTGCTGTAAATAACAAAAAAACAATAGTTCATAATGCACAAAAATACCAACTTGACATAATTCAAATCCATTTCGAAAATTTTTTAATTCAATTATTCGAGTGCACGTTGTGTATACTTTTGGGTTCACAAAGTTTTCCAAGCTTCCAATAAATCTGAAAAGTCAAAGCCTACCCTCTATCCGTTAGAGAGAATTTAGAGTTTCAAATTTTGACTGTTCCTTTGAGGTGCCAAGAAGAATGCAAAATTTTGAAAGATCCCTCAATAAATTCGTTTTGGGACAGTAATAGGTTAAAGACCCACTTTACACACGCCGGACTAAAAAAAATTGTTCGATGCAAGCAGAATTTTCCAGAGATGGAAATCGTGAGGTTTTTTCTTCCAGGTTCGAGTTGCTTGGATCACAGAGTCTATTTCTAGCATCGGTTAGTGATCCTTTGATATTTATTTTAAAGATGATAACAGTAAATTGAATTGGAAGAAAAATTCGAAATTTGTCGGTGGAAATATTGTACGAATGTTTTTCTTACCCTCTGAAGTTCTTTGGCAGCATCTTCACAATCGTTGAAAGTAAATACTCTGTAGAGAACAATGGCAGCGGCATATAGACCGAAAAGGAATAACAAGATCACTGGAAGGACTAGGACTAGAAATCTCCATCCTTCGATAAGATCTGTGCTGGTTAGAACAGCAGTCCAAACACCGAAAAAGGTGCCACCGCATATTAACCATTCCATTAATTTCGTCATCTTTGTATGAATATAAAAATGCATTATTTTTTCGTATCCTTTGATTCAATCGCAATATTTATTCGGAACGACACTTCAATGCCTTTGTCTAAAACGTACCTCGTGTTTGTTTACGTGTCAGTCACAATGGTGACAATTATCGAATTATTTTCCACTTTTCACGACTTTTCTAACCTAAAAATTGAACCGGGATCCGAAGACGTGAGACGCGATATACAGAACCTGCGGAACAACACGAGTTATACGATTGGCCAATGAAAAGATTCTCTTTTTCGAGTTCCGAAAGCATTATTGCTTTGGCCCGTTTGTTCTCTGTTTGACATTTGTTCTCGATTGTTCGCGACAAGTGGGGAGAGGTTTGTTTCAGAATTTTCATGACCCAACAAACAAATTGGAAAATAGCAATTAGTTAGCCGGGGTTTTTGAATTTTCGTCCAATTTTATTCTTTAAAGGTCCATAGATGCGAAATTCTTGTGAATTGAATATGAAAGGAACGTTTTCTTTGATGGACATTTTTTCAACTATATCAGATCCACCAGAAGTAATTTTCTTAGAAAATGCTATTATGGGAAATTGTTTTTGCGCGAATAGTTGTAGTCATTGGAATGGCTAATTTTTTCATTTCCAGCATACCAGGCTTAATCGCAAATCCAACTTTTCTTTAATTGAAACATTCGCAGGCCGTTCGAAGTTTTCATTGCTAGACAATTAATCTTACTCCTATCGATGCATTCGCTGCATGAGAAAAAAATCACGTGAAATTATTAGCAATAAAAATATAATCGAGCCCTCAATATGTAAAAATTCATGAAAGAAGTAATTTTCTTTTTCAATCAAATGGGAACTTCTGTTCTGTAAAAATGAATATAGTTTTTTTGTTATTACAGAATAACCTAGAAAAATCCTGATTTTAAAATAAACGGATAAAATTGTTGTATATACTTTTTTGATGGCCTTTGAGTTTTCGAGAGGAATCTAACCAAATACGAGCCGATAGGCGATAACCAAATCAAATTCGTGCGAAATTCGTCAAGTTGGTTTTTTTCATATTGCATCACCAAAATATGAACATGTGAAAAATTACGAGTGAAATGAAAAGATAAAATGGAATTGAAAATGATTCGAACCGGCTTTTTGTAATTTCGCGGTAACCGCAAACAGATGTCAGGTGCGGCATTTAAAAATGGCGGCTGATAATTGTTCCATTGCCGAGTCGCGTTTACAACTTCGCGTGTGTCTTACTGTCAAAACTTGTGTATTTTTTTCTCCTTCTCAAGCTAACCGATAAGTAAAGGTGTTGAATGTACGTTATGCAAAATGCGTCAATGTTCAGTGCTTATTTATAGCGCGTGCGATTCTTCAAGTTTCAATTGCCAAATTTATTGACGCAAGCGATTTCATGAGTGACGTTTCTCTTGAACGCGATCTCACCATTCTAAACAGTTCGTCGGATAATTCGCCGAAGACGAAGTTTGCCTCCTTTACCGTCATTTTTCTAGCATTTCGATTTCGGTGACGAAATTTCTGCAACTCCATCTCCAAATTTCTCAAATTTCGTTTCATTTCCTGAATTTTTCTCACGTTTCCCATTATTGCCGATTTTCGATCACGTCGCTTCGTATCCGATATTGAGCAAGAAAAAAGTTTTTTCACGATTAAAATTCCTTTTAGGCGATTATTTTCCACGAAGAATCAACCATGGCTCCAGGGGTAAATGACGGCCAAAGGAACACCGGTACGCTGCCGAAAAGCAATCGTAGGAACAACAGGAATCGTGAGAATCCCAGCGTCAATCAACCAGCGACTTCGCGATCCGCGTATCACGCCAGGACTCAGCATCCGAATAATCTGGTAATTAAAACACTGAATCGTTTTAAGGAAGCTCGATTAACACATTGGGTCAAATTGACCCGACTCCGTTCATCACCACGTTCGATATTTATTCAAAAAATATGAGAAATTCACTTTGAACATGGAAAAAAAACGACGGAATTTAATTTCTTCAAAAATGAGTCAAAAAAATAGATTTTGCAAAATTTTGATGCATCTTTCACTTTCGGTCTAATTTTTAATAGTTTCAAGATTTGAAAACCGCATCGTGGTCAAGAAAAGTGATTGTCTATGAAAAAAAAAACAAATAGAAACCGTATCAAAAGTTTCCATGGAACGGACTTATTTCTGCACACTTTGAAACAAGCGGTTCGGGTCAAATTGACCCACTCTGTCCATGATTAATTGAGAAGTTGGTTTGGTTTAATTTTCAGTATTTTTTGGTTTTTTGGTCCTAAAAAACTGTCTCTGTTTGGATTTGAATAATTTCATGTGTTTTTAATATCCGTATTGGTCACTGATGTTCTTCATTAATTGAGAAGTTGGTTTAATTAATTTTCAGTATTTTTTGATTTTTTCGTCCTAAAAAACTGTCTCTGTTTGGATTTGAATAATTTCATATGTTTTTAATATCCGTATTGGTCACGAATGTTCTTGATTAATTGAGAAGTTGGTTTAATTAATTTTCAGTATTTTTTGGTTTTTTGATCCTAAAAAACTGTCTCTGTTTGGATTTGAACAATTTCGTATGTTTTTAATATTCTTATTGGTCACAAATGTTCTGTAACTTGTAGGATGCTATTGAATCGTTTGTTCGGCTCGAAAGCAACGTAAAATGCATTTTTCAATAAGAAATTAAAAATATATTCCAATCAACGAAATTCCTTCGGGAGATTTAGTTTTTAGTTCCTGACCAGAGATTGTCCAATCAACGAGTTCAGGACATACGAATGTTGGGCATGAATTTTTCACGTCAATGCGATAAAAAAATTTCAGTGTTATGGTTGCAAACATAAAAATGCTGCAGAAAATGTAAAAACGCGTTGAAACATGATTTCGCTTTTTTACTTCGAAAACGAACAAACTTTTTCTCCTCCATGCCACGAACTTCAAAGTTAGACGAAAACAAAAGTACTTTCCGATCGAATATTTCGCGGTGAAAAGGAGACAAAAAACTTCGAACCAAATATATACTTCAGGAAATATTGGCACCGAAAATATTACCGAAAAGTGTCTTTCATCTCAAAACAATTTTCTCAGCACAGGGGTTAAAAAAAGCAAACGTGTAAAAACGCCGTTCGAAAGCAATTTATATCTGGGCATTTTCCCAAAAATATTTCACGTGGCAGACTAACTAGCTCAATAAATTCTTCATGCCAAAGAGCAGTGATTATTACATAATCCATATTTCATGCCACTTTTGCTGAATGAACATTGTAAAAGTATAATCTTTGACGCAGAACGGATTATCATTGCCGTCATTGCTATTATTAGACCTGGACAATTATCATGATGGAAACTTCGAGGATAGATTTTCGAATTCCGAAAAAACAATCATAAAGGAATGAAAAAATTCTATTTTATTTTTAATGACACAAAATTTCGATGATTTAAAGTTTCCATCGTTTTTTCTAAAAGCGCCTTATAAATGCATGGCGCAATTTGGCGGAAGTTTACTTTGCAACCGAGTCATAAAATATAAATTTAACTGCTAAAGGAATTTTTGAAGAATGCGAGAATTCCTTCCGGAACTGATTTGTCATTTTCATTTTATTAAACGGATGCTCCTTTCGGGTTGGAAAGGAAATGTGATTGTGGGAAAAAGTCGGTTCGATTGATGCAAGAACATTTGTTGATACAAAAATAGTGAAAAATTTGATAACACCGAGTAGCTCTAGAAAGAAATACTCTTGCTCGAGCAACCGAGCATGCCGTTTTAAACGTCTTGGGAGGGAGGTTTTTGGGGATTGAGAAAATCTATAAATAGGTCGTTAACACGGTGGGGAGAGAGTTCCTATGTAAGAATACATATCCAGAGACTTCTGAGTTTCTTCATCAGGGGATCAGTTTGCACGCGCTGTCGTCATCCATTTGTACGTGAAACATTACCCTTAACGTTGTTTTTTTGTTGCATTTTTCGCTTTTGGGTAAAAATCTGAAGAACCAAATAAATCATTTTTAGTTTTCCGATTTTTTCTCATTGTTCTCTATTTGATTTTTCGCTTAGCTCGATTGGCAGCCTGTGAACGATCGTGAAGCAGTCAGAAGCACGAAAAACAGTAACGCGAGATCCACTGCTTCCGCACCCTCGATTTCGTATCCCGATTTAGCAGATATTGGTAAGTATTTATTTGATTGTTTCTGTTTCACAATTTGTGGATTTTCGATTTTATTATTTTCATAATTACTTCAATGTTTGGTATTTTTGTTATTTTTATTATTCATCTTTACTTTGTTTCATTCGTTCTCGAATCCTTTTCTTTTATCAGTTCCGTACGGCGGTGCTCGGCAGTACAATTACACCACTGACGAGTGCACTCACTGGCAAGAAATGGCTCAACCCGTAGACTCGAGAACACAATCTCCACCTCAACTCCAACGAACGAAACCCACCAATGTCGACAAAATGGTACGAAAAAATAATTCTCCATTTTTTTTCTCTTTTTATTTGCAACTTTTTTATGTTTTCATTGTTTTCGTGTCTACTGGTATTTTTTTCGTATTGACGATTTTGAATGGTTCATTTTTGAATCATTGGAGGACAAAATATTGGACGAAAGTTTGGAAGAACAAATTGAAAATTTGAAGACGAAGAAATCCTCGACGATAATCGATTTTTTTCGTTTTTTTCTCAACAGCCCGATAGGCGCCAAGTGGAGACTCGTTTGAATCAAATACGAGATTATATCGGCGTGACTTCGACGATGATAGAGTCTTTGAGCCAATCGTCCGATCCGGTGAACAAAATTTATGATCGATACAGAATTATCGATTCACAGGTTTAATGGAAAAACGAAAACAAAATGATTCATTTTGTTGTTTTCTTACTTTTCAGCGAGCACGCACGCAACTTGAAAAGCTGAGCAGAATGGTCGACGATCTTTGCGACAGTGAAACCAAGTTGGCCAAGTTGTTGGAGGATTACAACGTCAGAGGAATCACCGATGAGGTTAATAACAAACAAACAAAAGTCCTTCAAATTCTTAACGTCAATGTTTTGCTCTAACCAACGTATCCGAGCTCTAATCAAATTTTTTCAACTTGAAACAACGTTTTTGCACGCTCAACAATACTTTCGAGTTCTAACGAAGATTTTTCACAGTCTTTGATCGTCCTGAAGCATTTTTCAGCCGTGGACAACGTTTCGAGGCTTTTATAATAATCGTTCCATTTTTTAATTGAATTCGGTCGACTCGAGTCATTCGTCGTAGAAAAAAAAATTAGTCCCGAAAATATTGGGTTAATGCGACCAATTTCGTTATAAAGTTGTGAAAACTTTTAACCTGCAAAAATATTTCCCAAACGTCTGACTTTCCACCTGGAAACAAAATTCGTATATTTCAAAGTTCTTGAAATTCATTTAATGACTTGTGTGTTTTGACGATATTAATCAAGCTCCGGATGCAACTGTTTTTGTGTGCCTTTTAACTGATGAAAGCATGATCTTTAGTCGGGAGATCATCAGCCCCTGCGATCCGATCAGATGAAACGTTTCGTTGAACTCCTCGACGTTCTCGGCTGCCAAGAACGTTTCCTCGCCACTAATTCTAACCGGAGGGTGTGTTTTCGTTTCAACTACAACTTTAATATAGTTCATATTCGTTTATTACCTTTTCCCGAGTGACTAATCGAGATTTTTAGAACCTCTGATAATATTCCATGATTCTTAATTTTTTTTCCTTTTTTGGATTCAAAAATGGTGGCCATTTAAGAATTGAATGTCAAATCGTGTCTTTTGGCGCCAGTTTCTCGTCGAAAAAACTTTGAAACTTTGCAATAAAAAGCAGACGGAGCGAATAGAGATCGAAAAATTAACGTTACAGAATAGAATCGGGAGACGACTTGAAACTTTTATCAATTTTGACCAGTTTCTCGTCGAAAAAACTTTGAAACTTTGCAATAAAAAGTAGACGGAGCGAATAGAGATCGAAAAATTAACGTTACGGAATAGAATCGGGAGACGACTTCAAACTTTTATCAATTTTGACAGTGCCAAATCGAAATTTTCATAGAAATATAATTTTTATTTTTTTTTTTTCATGAAAATTCTAATCGTGGGATGTGAAAATGGCCGGAAATTCAAGGTCGACCCTCAGTTGTATCGTCTAACGATAATTTTGCGATTTTTATTCTCTCCATGAAGTAAATATTTGGCCAATAATGGATCTAATGAAAATTCCTTTCGACACGGTGTTAAAATGTTTTCTGAAAATATTCAGAACAGCGAGAGTGGCGAAGAGAACGGTAACGAGCCCTTGGAGGTTCAATTACGTCGGAAAATGGAAGCATCTCAGCGGAAACTGGCGGAATTACAAGAGCATCAAGCGAACCTCGTGGGAATGCAACTGCAGGTTCGAGAACGATTGAACGCAGCTCGTCAGGCTCAGCAAGCTCTTTTGCAACAAGAGAATCAAGCTCAATCGGCAATCGCCCCTTCGAGCTCATCAAGTGCTTGGGAAACTCCTAGTCGCGGCTCTCAACCGCCGCAGGCTGAAGCTGAAGAAATCGACGCCGAAACCGCCATGCTTAAGAGCAAGCTCGCTCATCTGCAGTCCAAGAAAAAACACATGGATCAACTGATGGCTGAACTTCAAGCGGTCGAAATGTCGGACCGGGCAAGTGTGGTGCGAATTCTTCCTTCTCCATAAATTGCTTTTATTTTTTTTTTAATATTTGTAAAGTTTTTGGAGGTTTTCACTTTTTTGTTTTTTTTTTTTCCCCATTTTTTTTGGTTATTGAGAAAAAGTAGCTGGTGTTTCTTGGTAGCAAAACGAATAGAATGTTTTTTCTTGCCTCACAAAAGCAGAAATTCTGTTTCCCACTCATTTTTCGTGATCGGTAATTCATGTTTCACTCGGTCCACAGAGTTCGGAAAGTTCGCGAAATGCAGAGCGTGACAAGTGCGCAGAGCTCGAGGTATTGAAGGCTCAATTAGCTCATTTGAAGGCGCTAATGGAAGAAGCTACAAGGGTCCGTGAAGTATCGAGTTCGACAGCCGAACCGGAGCACGAATCGAACGTGAATAATGCACCGATTGCGGAAAACTCTGAACTCGTTGAGGAGGATATTGGAGCCGGAGCTTCGTACAATTCTCTCGAGCGTCAGAGCGAGATTGACGAACTGGCGGCAGGGAAGTCACGGAATTCCAAGGACAGGCCTACCGTCGAGGAAATTCAAGTTCGTTTTTCCTCCCCAATTTCAATTTTTTGCCCAATATTTTCTCCCGAAAGTGTTTTTTTTTACATTATCACTTCGCAGGCGGTAACGCGGGAACTGAAAGAACAATCGACTCTCTTGCAAGCGGCCCGAGCAGAACTACGGCGTTTGAAACAAGCCAGCGGTCTATCGTGCGTCAACAACGCACCTGCCAATTCGTCATTGCTTCCCGGCTCAACGCCGCCATCTTCGATCGGCGGATTCCCTATTGCCGAGAAGAAGCAGAGCAACAACAATAATAACAACAACAACAACAACAGCGCGAACAATCATCATACGAACGGTGACATTCAACAGGGACAAACGAAGAAACGACAGATGGAGGAACTCGTGCGAAAGGTCTCCGATCTATTTTCGAGCGCACCTACAGTTGATTCGAAATATAAAAATAGAATTTCTTCGCAAATAATCAAGTTTGAACGATCGTTGATTTTTCCATGATTATTTGTTGGTNTTTTTTTTTTTTTTTTTTTTATCAAACAATTTATTATTAATCAAACATTTCCGTTGCGCGTTTTGATCAAGACATTTGCTTTAAAACATCCTAACGAACTTTTAATACACAAGTTTCTTTTTTGTCTCGTTTTTATTTTTGCAAAATATGTAATTTTTGAGCAAGAGAAACATTTTTGTCGAGTTTCGTCGATTTTTCTGATTTTTTTGTAGAAATACAGTTCGAGGAGATCGAGCTTGATGAAAAATTGAATTTCATCATTTTTGCTCAACAGGAACAGAGTCTTTCGTCGAGTGTTAACAGGGACGTGCCAGCGGCCGAATGGAGCAGCCGACGAGGCTCGAATTCGCAGCTCAGTCACACCAGCACTCCGGCGAACGTTTGGCCACATCCCAACGTGCCTGGTATGTGAAAAATGCCATTTTTTTTCTTCTCTTGTATTTTTTGGCTCGTTGGATTACATGGAAAAGTATTGGGAACATTGAACTTTCGTTGGAGTGAAAAAAATCGGTAGACAAAACTCGATAAACCAGAATCAAAAGAAGGAAAAAAAAAAAACAAATCTAAATAAATGAACTTGTGAGATTTTTTATGATCAAAGGAAACTCGACATTCCTACAATAAATCTTGAACAAAAATTGCAACTACCCACGTATGAACTAAACGTATCAATCACGGAAATAAAAAATAAAAAATAAACCCGAATTATGATGACGTAACTTTGGACAGGAGGTTCGAACGAGCCCAGCGTGGACGGCGTATCGTCATCGGAGAATCTATTGGACATCGGGCCACAGATAGCAGCGGTAGAGAATGGTTTTGGTCCAAATTGGTGGAACGAGCCAGCGCCAATGGTGAATCAGCCGCAGAATGGTAATGAAAAATAACTCAGCTTCTGGTTCGTAGATACAGAAAGAAATGAAAGAGAAAAAGAGAAAGACAAAGAGAGAGAGAGAGAGAGAGAGAGAGAAAGAGAGCGAGATAGGAAACTTTCATCATCGAGAAAAAAAATAGCACTTGGAGTTTCTCCCGATAGCGGAGCATTTAAAAATAATTGCGTTTACGGGACAAGAGGAAAAGTGGAAACTCTCAAAGGTTGAAAAAAGCATCATGAACAAAAAAAAAAGTAAATTTTAATGAAGTGAGAAAATTTGCGTTCCACGAATGTGTTTCGTTAGGTCCGGTGGGTAGTGCGGAATATTATCGGCAACTTTTGATGGGCTCACAAGCTCAACAATTACAAATGATGGGAACTACGATGCAACAATGCTGTCAACTTTTATGGGCTCAACAGCGTGAATTACAATCAATGAGGCACGCAATAACGCAACTTCAACAACAATTTCGTCAGAGTATGAACCGCAACGGTGAAATGCCAGAAAATCGAGAGGATTATTCCAACCTCAGCAGATCGGCGCATCATCTTGGCAGTACGCTCGACGCTTCCTTGCCACCGAGCTCATCCTTGCCCAACCTTGTGTCCCTTCCTAATCCCTCGAATGCACCGATGCAAAATCCTCCGCTCGCGTCCACGAGTTCTCAACAACAACAGCACCAGCAGCAACAACAACAACAACAACAACAACAACAACAACAGAATCATCATCAACAATTAAACAACCAAGTGCCACCTGGCAATCGAGCCAATAACTACTGGGACAATTTTCGAAGGTAAAATTATATTTCGGGTTTAGGAAATACAACGTAATCCAATGATAATTGTCCCTTCGTCGATTTTTATTCTCTGCGATTATCGGAAACGAAATTCTACAATTTCCTCATTCATGTTGCTCCGCACTATTCGTTTATTTTCGAAAATTTTGAAATTTTCAACAACAACAAAAACTGAAAATGCTCTAGTTTTATTTTTTCTCCGTCGATTTTTTTGCGCTCCTCGAAAATAAAGCGACACAATTGCCGTTGAAAATTCTGGAAATTTGGAGGATATTTTTGCCTCGTTCGTCTTTGGTTTGAAAAAGAGAAAGTTGCAAACATCAGGAAATTTTTTCTCCACTCTTTCCATTTCTTGCCCGTTGCTTTATTTTCGAAATGAAACGTATAAATTAACGACTAAGAAACCCACGGAAATAAAAGACGATCCTTCCTCGCTATTTTGCACTTTGTGTGATTATTGATTCAAAGGTATCGCGGATTTTTCCAATTTGACATCCATGTAAATCTCGCTCCAAGCCAATAAACGATCACGGTCATAAGGAAGAAATTTCCTACCCTTTCTTTCATCAATTTTTCTCATTCTCGTTGGTCGCTTACTCTTGAGAATGTTTTACGAATTTGGTGCAATTATTCTTCGAGAGTGAGGGAAAAAAAGAAATGTTAACGTGATCGTACGGGTAGGTAGAAATTTTAGGTACGTAAACACGCGTTCGTAAGATCGAGTGAGTTTGTGAAAAAGAAAAATTCCAGCCATTCCTCGCACTCTAATATCGACCTGAAGCTTTTCGTTATTTTTACTACATGTTTATTTATTGATCGTGTTTTTTTTCGACGCTTGGACACTAACATCCGTGACGAACTTTTATTCGGTCCCAAAATTTTGTTAATCCTCGTGTTTTACCGTGATTGAAAAACGTTCGAGAGTTTTAAGTTTCGACGATTTTCCGAACAGCATGCTTTTTGTAGTAAACGAAAATCGTTTGAGTGATTTTTTAATTCATTTATTTTGTACTTTTTTTCCATCCATGTACGCTTCTGCCTTTTTCTTCTTCTCTGCATTACAATTTTACAGTTATTCGAGACAAAATCTCTTGTCGGGAAATCCGAAAAGCGCAACGGACTCGATTCCAGGCCCTTCCGGCAATTCTGCAACGAGTACCAACGCCACCGGAAGTACCGTCAACAGCACACTCGCGTAAGTTTCATGAAAATTCCACATTTTTCATTTTTATCAAATATTCCATTATTTTCAATATTCAAACATTTTTCAGTGTCCACATAGCTCCTTCAATATTCAAATCCACTCATTTATGTGTATTTCGAACGAATTATCAAAAATCTTGAAATATTCAGCGAACCTTGCACGTTTTTATGATTTCTTTGTTATTCTTTAATAATTGCGAAAATTTTAGAAGAGACAAACGAAACCGCGAACACGCAGACAACTTGCCATTGCCATCGATATCGAGTGCCGATGCCCAGTATTCGTTGAACTTGCAATTACAATCAAACCTGCAATCCCAGGAGCGAGAAACTTCCGTTGCACGAAGCAATATTCTCTCTAACGAGGCTTCGTCACAACAACAACAGGTGGAAAATTTTTGGGAAGAAAATCACTCGTCGTTTAATCCGGTGGTTGAAAACAACGACGATTTGTATTCCCACCGCCATATGAGGTGAGAGTTGCAAAATTAACGAAACTCAAAGTATAATCAACGATCAAAAGTAAGATTAAAACTTTTTCGTTCTCATTGACGTTATTTTTCAGTGCAAATTTCAATGAATTCTATGAATCATTAATTATTACGATTCAATAGCTTTTTATCCAAATTTTGTACGAGTTGTTAAAATTTTTCGTATTACTGAATTTTTATTGTCGACACGTTTCAGGATAAAAAACATTTTCATTCACTTTTATTCTAAATAAACAATTCCTATTGTAAAAAGTTGAATTGATAATTTCGTTAATAACTTTTCACACTTTTGGCTGTCTTGATGTGAATCGTTGTTCAATTTTTTTCTGTTTGTTCAGTTTTGTTTTACGAGGTATTAAAAAAAAAATGGAATTAAATTTTGCAGCGGTGAAATGCGTGACGTCCTCGAATCCTTAGTCGTAGAGAACCGCCGAAGACCGGACTATTTAGTAATTATACTAAGAGAGATAAAAGCCATCAGCAACGACCACAGGTTACGGCCTCGCCTTTTGAGGTCCTTGCGAGCTCTCCAGGACACTCAACCGTCGAGTAACCCTCTGGTGAGGATTCCAGCAAAACTTTACCGATAATTCAATAATTTCCCATCATTTAGCTTCATATTAATTGTCTCTCTTCCTCCTTTTCCATCGCCTTTGTTAAGGTATAACTATCGCAGAATGGGTTGATTTAGGATTTTCTTGAAATTTAGTGTAAATATTCTTGACATTAAAACGAACAACTTTCCTATGAGACGAAACATTTTCTGCCGTCTAGAATTTGAGATATTTCATTTCCAATTTTATATTTTTCCCATCTAAACGCATGTAAATTGAAGTCGCCTTTCTTTTGTTTTTTCTTGCAACTTTTTCAACGAAACGTCACTTCAATTAACATGCGTTTAGATGGGAAAAATAGAAAATTGGAAATTAAATATCTCAAATTCTAGACGGCAGAAAATGTTTCGTCTCATAGGACAGTTGTTCGTTTTAATGTCAAGAATATTTACACTAAATTTCAAGAAAATCCTAAATCAACCCATTCCGCGATAGTTATACCTTAATAGCGAAGGAATCTGATATTTTTTTCGTACAATTATGGATCCTACGATATTTTTTATGTCGCAAATATCGAAATTTCATTATTTCCAGAACGAGGCGACGGACCACACAGCAAGTGAGAGTTGTCAATCGAGCGACGAAGATTCCGACATTGGGGCACTAGCAAGCGCATTGACTACCTCGAACGCCTCGAATCGTATGCTTCTCTCCGAAATGTATGTTCCTGTCCCTTCCTCCGGACACATGCAACAAATGTCACATCCGCAAATGGTCGAACACTTGGATTTCGAGGTGAGCAAAAAATCCAGTTGATCGCTCATATAAATGAATGCAAAAAACGCGCTTGATTGTTAAATATTTACAATTTTCATTAAGCATCAGCGAATGGAAAGTAAATTGAAAATAAAAATATACGCTGCAGCAAAGAGAAAATAAAAATCTTGTAGAATAATTGAAATTTTGATGATCCGTTGACACGCGATGTTTAATTATGCAATTTTGAGCAGGCCGTTCTGCCCCTCGAAAACGTCAACACTGTTCCTGCTTCGTCTTCCATGACGCCGGGCTATAATGAGGATTTAGCAGAAGCTGATCAATCGAGACCGGAAGCTTCAAACAGCCAGCAAGTATGATTTTTTCTCATTTCGTTTTTCATCACAAATTCTCAACTTTCTCTTTCAATCAACTTCGAAACGCCCAAATGGTAATTTCTCCCGAAAGTTCGGGACAGAATATCGGTTTGACTATCGGAGAACCCCTTCGGGTGGTTGACCTTCGAAAAGAGTGTAAAATCATCAGTGATCGAAAATAACGGACGAAATAATGAAACGGCCATTTTGTACTCTCATGTTTGTAACTTTGGATCTTACGAATTTAGTTTAAATATTCGAATCAATGGAAAATTATTTTTTATCATTTTTACTGATTAAGGACATTGTGTGCGAAATTTTCTATCGATAGAATCCCTTTAAATTTGCTCGCGCAATTTCGAGAGGCTTCACCATGCAGAAGTCGAGATATTTATTTATAAAAAATCACAATTTTCAATAGTTTCTCACAAGAGCGTGCGTTGAAAGTTTTCAACCTTAAATATATCGATTTCTAAATGGTGAAGCCTCTTAAAACTTTGCATACACTTTTATGTAACAGCGAACGAGCTTTGTTCAGTTTTTAAAAAACAATCGGTCCTACAATTTTATTGAAATTTTGTTTGTTATATAAAAAAAAAGGGATTCCCCCGGACAATCTTGAATTTTGAGAATGTCGTTCTTTAGTCAATTTGTGAAAACTTTTTTAAATGAACTTAGACTCGCAAACCATTTCGTATGTGAAGAAAAACTGAAAACAAAAATTTATATTCGACCGTCCCCCATACAACGTGCTCGATTAAACGGGTGAATAAATTTTGCTCTTGTTTCGTTTCGCAGGCATCTCCGGAAGACGAGACTAACGACGGAGACGAGAACGAGGAGAGCCAAGGCGCAGTAGGGCTGGATCTGCCGCGTGAAATCGCGGACGTAGTTCATCCCGAAGAGGAAATGTCTACCGTGGAATATGCCATTCTGGACCGAATACCAACGCGACTTTTTCATAATTAAATTCCGCAAAAAAATCTTGACTGAGATTCCTACAACAAGTTCCACTAAATCGTACGAAAAGAAAGAAACAAGTAGAAAGACCATTTTTTCGCCCAAGCTGGCATCAATCCATTTCCAACTAGCATCTCTTTGGGAACGACTGAAAAATCTCTTCACTTTTATACTGTGTCTCCTCAAGCGCGATGCACTCGCGTACTTTCCTCTTATTCACAAATATTTGCCTAAACTTTCCTGCAGTTATTTAAAAACGGCGAGCTTCATATTTTTTTCTAAAATGGTTCTTTGCTGTATTCTCTCTAGTATTATTTCGTTTCCTGGCCAGCCTACCGATTCGGCTGTAACGTGGCCATTTTTATCATTTCGAAATAACGGTGCTGAGTCTCGCTGATTTTGAAGTTTAAGTCCAAGACAAAGAAAGTTATTTCAGTCGCTAAACATTGATAAGAAGAAAAAGGTACAACTCCCGATAAAGGTGATTGAGTAAAAAAATGTTGAAAAAGTATTTTAAGCCACTTATCAGTGATTATTTATTTTTTCCATTAATTTAATTTATTTCTCAGCGTAAAATACTTTTGTTATCGCAACCAAGTTCTTTCGTTATTGTGGTAAAAATAAATATCCAAAAAATAAGTCGATGGCTCTGAAATTGTTTTTTTTTTTTTCAATTCATCCAGTAGAATTCAAAACCCGTGGGTTTTTTTTTCTCGAGTGATGGGAAAATTCGGAATATTCGATTTCGCCGATTCTTCATTTTGGCGCCTGTTGATTTGTTCGAAATTGTCAAGTTTTGGCAAAAATAACGAAATTTTATTTCTTAGCTACTTGAATTTTTCAAAATAGTAGATCGATCGTTTGCGCTTTCGAAAGAAATTACCGTTTCGGGCATTGATTGGGAATAGAAGAAAAGTAAACAAAGTTGATGAATAGAAAAGTAAATATTTATTAATATCATATACACGCTTATTTTGTAGGTGATTTTCGTTCTCGTCGTTTACCAACTCGTAAATGCGCAACGAATTCGTACGCTGGTCAATATGAACAGTGTTTGGTCTTACATTTAAGTGAACAAAAAAAGAAAAGAAAAGATTGCGTCGTGTTTATTTCTCTTGGTCATAAGACGGAGAGAGAAATAATAAATAAGAAACGTTATTGGGACTTGGGCTCGGTTCAGAATTCCGATTCCGTAGTAACGGCGTTACCAAAGTTTGGATAACTATTGTAATGATAAGCCGAGCATCCGTGCGTCTCCATCAACATAATCTCGTAATCTAAGTAACTATCGCCAAGTAATTTGGGCTTTTCGCTATTTCTTGTGGTCGTTTTGCAGCACGAACGCTCGTCATTCGTTTCGTGTACCGAATCATCATCACGATTGTAATTACCTGCCTCGCCGTGCCAGCAAAAGCTGCTCGAGACTTTCTCGATCGTTTTAACGTTGACCAATCCCTTATCAACTACGATCAATGATGTCTGCTCATTATGCAACGCGGACGGTCCAGATTCTCGTAAAGGTCCTGCACCATCGCCAACGTTGCGGTTACCACCATCTCTGAAAGTAAAATCCCGTTACTTTATTTCCCTATTTTTATATCGACAAAAGGAAACGAGACCGCCACTTCATCCGATTTTTATCGCTTTTTTTTGGCAATTCTTGAGAAAAAAAAAAAACGTAACTTTTATTTCACAATCATTCTCAATACCAACAGCCAAAAGTGCCGAGTCGGTGCGTGGGCAGTAAAAACACTCGAGTGTAAAGTGCCCGCCCGATGAATTTTCCCGCATTTTTTTTACTTTCGTCTTTCAGTCGATTAATACGACTCTGAAGGTTGCAACGTTTGCTATTGAACGAAAAATATTTGCTCTGTTAATTATTTATTGAATTTTGAAAATTGTGGCAATTTTTCGTCTCGATTGAGTTTTTAGGTGGCAAGGGAGGATCTTTTCATTGCCCGGACCAAATATTGAATTAAAATTAAGAGTTCTGTTCAAGAAAAAACCGAATTTCGTTGCATCCCAACGATGCAAACTTCGGCATCATCGATTAATTCATAAGGACAAAATGTTGGAAACTGTTTTCAATGATTTCCGGAGACTCGCAGATCTCTCCGGGTCCGTCCAAGCAATTGGAAATGAGTTTCATGCGATACGCGATCTTATTTTTGACAAGGATACAGAACGATAATAATAATAATAATCATTATTATTATTATTAATTATTATTATTATTCGCGAAAGAAAAAAAGTATGGAAAATAAACATATAAAAATATGAGTCGGCGTGTTCCAGTTGGTACGCTGAATACTCCGCGTGCGAAAGCTTGGGCAATTTCAAGGTCACCGACTGCCGATAAATATGCGAAGCGACCGACATTCACACCATAGAGAAAAGAAAAGAGAACGACCGAGATAAATAAACAAAGACTGAATAAAGTGAGAATGATTTTTCCATTCTTGTCGTTCGATATAAATTTCCGCCATATTTTATAGTCAATTGTCATTCCGGGAATGAAGGCATTTGCGAAATGAAATCTTGACCACAATTCTAAGAACGCATGAGCAATATTCTCGGTACGTTTTTCAAAAAGTTTCTTCCCGAGTGGCAGGTTGAGGTAATTCTGAGAAAAAGATCGATAAATTTGCACATTCATCGCGGAGCTTCGGAATCTGAAACTCTGCGATGATTTCAAAGTAAAACTCGAAACGATTAAATGCCTCATGGACTGTTTGTGCTTGAAACCCGTCCGGAGGCGTTAACTTGGACCATTTCCAACTCTAAAATTCAAATTCTATATATACAGTTATCATTATTATTATAATGTTCCATTGCTCTGAATAATTATTTCCATAACGAGGTTATCATTTCAATAGTATTCTCGCTGTTAATCTCAACCGAATTTCTTAGAACTCGTCTTCGGTTCAGTGGTTCATTTGAGGGATAGTTAGAAATGGCCAAATATTGACCTTTTTTTCCAAGTGACTATGTTACCCGAACTTTACGTACAATACTCAACACTTCTCTTTCGTATTGGTGCGTGGCGCGTTACAGTGATACGATGATTAACGTAGTCAGTAGCTCACAAAGTTCCGACTTGTAATTGCAAAAAAATATTTCAAAAAAAAGGGACATTGAAAAGCTTTTTTGATTCTTAAGGCGATCTTTCGCTTGCTCGCTCGGCGAAAATCCCCCGACACGTTTTAATTGGAGAGACTGAATATTTCAAGAAAAATAGAGAATGTATAACTTTTTTTTTCTGAAAATATGAAGGGTCTCTGGGAAAAACGTGTATCTTCTTTTTGGTCATCTCACTCGCACTCACGCGACTGCTGGATCACCTTAAGGAGGTTGGCTACACACAACAATGTTGCCGTGTCAAAAGAATAGGGAAATTCGAAATTACTAGAACTGAAACTTGGTGAGTATATTCCTTAGTATTAAATATGAAAATACAAATTTTTGAAGATTTTCCTTCTAAATAGTTTTCGAGTAATGGAACACTAGAGTTTACATGCATAAGCATAGGATTCAGATATATATAGGTATATCTTTTGCATGTTGTAAACTCCAATTATTCGACAACTATGTAGACGAAAAATTTGCAAAAAATTGTGTCATCGTATTTGATGCTGAAGAATATTATCACCAAATTTTATTCAATTCTTATGATATTCGTTGTTCGTAGCGAAGCTCCTTAAAGGAAAAAGGCTTCCGCCGGGTTGATTATGTTGATTTTTCTGGAGATGACCGTGTTGTATAGTTGAAAGTCATTGTTTCAGTGAATCGCACAAAGTTAGGGAAGACGCAGAAAAAAAAGAAGGGCATGCAAAAAGATTCGAATAGCGTGGTGTATACCTTGACGGGATTTTTTGGTAAAATTGGCGCTGGTGTCGCCGATAAGATAAGCGGGATCGCCGGCGCTGTTGCGTTTCCTGTTCCCGCGACTTTTCGTAAAGTCAGAGAGTTCCGATTGCGCACTCCCGTGCGGAGGTCCGAAGGGTAATGAAAACATAGTAGCGTTGTTGATGTTTTGGATCCGAGGTTCTGGAATCACGCAATGGTTATTCTGGCGTTGTGAGACGCCATCGTGATCGTTACGTAGCGCCGGAGCTTCGTCTTGATCAGTCTCCATTGCTGCGTTACTATACTTTCGCGTAGTATCATGAGGAGGATTGTTATTATTATGATTTTGAAAAAATAACGAAGCCGGCCTAGGCATTGGCCAATGAGCGTCGCCGGCGTTTGCCGGCGCCGGGATAATGCTTGTTGTACCGTTGATGGCCTCGTTCGCACCACTATTGCACGGCGGCTCTTTAACAACGACGCTTTCGTAATTCGTGAACGGGCACGGAGGCGGCACGTAACCGTAATAACCGCTCGACGATACGTAAGAAGGCGCTATTCTCTCTTGATAGAACATGCTCTCGCTTACAACAGCCATTATAATCCTTATTTCCCGTATTTCTTAAGATCACACACTTTGAGCCAAAATACGGATCGACAAGAGAAACCAAAACCGATATTTTCGTAAATTCGGAAGAACGTGGATATGTAACGTTTAGAAACGCGATCGAACCGGCTTGACGAATTGTTATTATTCAACGAAAGGAACGAGCGACAATGTTTACAGTAAACGCGCCAATCCGAGAGAGAGATTGAGAGCAAAAGGCAAGAGTGAGAGGCTAAAATATGAGCAATTGCGACAGTAGCGTAAAAAGATACGATGAGATGTTTTTTTTTTGCTTTTTCGTACAGCGCGTTTACATGAGAGCACCAACGCACGAACAACGATGCAAACTACTTCGCGATGCCGCGACAAATGATACACGAAGAAACGAAAGCCGAATACACGATTCTCGTGTTCCCACCGCTCTACTGTTTTCCCCTCACTTGCGCGTCCTCCACCCCCACTCCTTTTGTTCCCCTCGCCGGCTCCGTGACCCCTAACGCTGTCTTTGTCCCACGAGCTCGCACGGCCTCCACCGACTTTTTTCACTCCCCCCACCTTTTTCTTATCCTCCCTGTACAGTTTACCACTTTCATCGACACACTCCCACTTCTCCGAGCCACTTCCCCTACTCCCCTCTCTTTTCACACTCGCAAGCCACCCTCGTTTGCCGGCTTGTATCTATAGAGATTACTTTTTTATATAATTGCTGCTCGTGCCTCACATACGCGAATAGATGAATGAAGAATGTTTCCTTTATGCAGTTTTTCGTTTGTGCAAATATTCGTGTACGTTTCTCTGAACGCGTTTCACGCGTTTTACGCGTGTAAATAATTGATCCGACATGACAATAAACACTATGAGAAATCTCGTGTCCTTGAAACATTTATTACCACCGACAACACATGCTCGCTCGTGGAAAAATAACTATGTCGTCAGGTTTTTACACACTTCGAATCGAAAATTCGATCAAGAAATTAAGAAAAAAGTCAAATCGTACGGGAGCTTGTCGATCGAAATGCCATGCAACGTGCAAGTGAAATCTATCGATCCTCATCAGTTTCCCGACATGGACACTCTCCTCGTCAATATTCACTCCGACAACAGTCAAAATGTGGATAATGAACAATTCCTCAAAATTCATACTGACCAATCATTCACCACAATCAATGTCCATAATCACGATAATTTCATCTTTTCGAATGATGCTACCTTCGTTTTTCAAACTCCCATTCAATATGGTAAATTTATTAATACTTTTTTCTCTCATTTTACATATTTACGTCATTCTTTCGTTTCTAAATTCTTCATTTCTCAGCCATTATTTACATTAACCTCAAATTTTGTTTTTCCGTATTATTCTCGTTAAAAAAAAATAATTCATGTTTTTTCATTCCGATGCTCGCAATTTCGCAAAAATTTTTTCCACATTGGATAATTTCTGAAAAGTTTCGATTTTCATGGAAATAATGAACATGAGAAACAAAAATTCCACAATTTGGAAATTTACTAATCGGTGCTCTACTTTTTAACGGACAATTGAAGATGTGGATGTCAAAGTATGCGGCGACTCTGGCATTTCCATTTCGAACATGATCTCAGGTTCAATCAGCGCAGAGACCGGAAAAGGAAATATCGTGGGATCCAAATTGCAGAGCAATAAAATGAAATTCATTTCTAACCGAGGCGGTTCGATAAAATTGACTAAAAGTTTGCAGGGTGACATCGAGGCCAGGACAACGGCGGACGGGGTGAATTTTTGGTTTCTTGAAACATTGCACTTTACAAAAACAATGAGTCATTTATGAAAAGGAATAAAAAAAGAAAAAATTGGTTTTCTCGTTGGAAAAAGTCGATCGAAGCGGAAAAATGCTTGGGTACCGGTTTGCGAATGGGGACAGAAAATGGAGACATCAATTTGGGCAGTAATTATTGCTACGAGGCTAATTTCTCCACCATCGATGGTAATTTGAATTTAAATAATCTCCACATGGAAGCTGTGGTCGAGATAAAAGGCAAAGGGAATCTGAGTGTCTGTGAGTAGTGAGAAAAATCTGGAGAATTAAAAATTTATAGGTTTGCTGTTAATTGTTTCGTTTTTGTCGAGCAATCTCGTTTTTTTTTTTCAGCTTGCTTGGACGGATCTTTACAGGCGAAGATAAAAGATGGCGATACGAAAATCAACGTCACGAGGCTTACAGGACAATCCAATGTCGTTTCGGAAGGCCTGGTCGATCTCATTCTTCCCAGGGAAAACAACATCGAACTAAACTTGAAGAGCAACGAATTGAGTCTGGACGAGAACTTGAGGGGAACCGAGACATCTTCCGGGGACGTACAAACTTTGAAAACACCTGGCGAAATCCCCTTGAACGTTGAAACTGCAGGAAATCTTCGAATCAAAAGTTTAAGCTGGGCAGAGTCGTTCGAGCTTGGAAAATTTGCAAAATAACCTTTGGAACGTTTTCGTATTTTCATGCATTTTTCTACGGTATTTATTTGTTATTTATCAACTGACCAATCATTCAAGTCGCTTTTGGGTGGAGATTTGATGGTCGACACGCTTCAAAACAAAACGGTTTATTGCTGGAAATAATTGAAGACGTAAAATCGACGATTGATTTTTGCGATTAAAGTAAAAAAATGATAATTGAATAATGAGTTGCGTTAAGCAAAAATACACTCTCGTGTTTATTTGAAAATATTTACAATATTGTTTAATTACATTTCACACTTTGAGAAAGTGTCTCGGTCATTTCTAGAGGTGCAGAAACTTCCTGGCCTAGAGAATAGAGTGACGGACCTGGGTTCGCAATGACAGCGCTGCCGAGACATTCCTCGCCAGAGTACAGAACCGCGAACTGAGAAACAAAGTTATTAGCTCCATCGGCTAAGTTATAATCGAAAGGGAAAACGAAAAACGTGATGACAAACAATTTTTCTTTGCAAAAAATGAATTTCATCGCGTTTTTGGGGAAAAATGAATTTTCCAGTTTTTTTTTTTCGCTCACCTGCCCTGGGGTGACTGCTCTTTGTGGAACCTCGAGCCGGATGATCAACCGATTGTTGGGGCTTTTGTAAACCGAGCAAGGACTCAAAGGATGTTGATGTTGAAATCGAAAATCGCAGTGAAAAATTCCTTGGCAGTTTTTCAATTGCTCAGGCTCTTCGCTTACCCAATGAGGATTCTTTGCAATTATCAACTGTGTGAATAGTGCAGGATGATCTGTTCCTTTTACCTGAGAAACAACGAATCCCTCAGTAAACTTTGCTTCTCAATTTGTCGGTTGGGCTAATTTTCCAATTGCCGAATTATCGAGCTAATAATTTTCATCTCAACCCTCAAAAAGACTACACGGAGAGAAATGCGGGGAAATTTATATCACAAATTACTATGCTCCATAGTTTTCTGGTGACAGTTTCATACGCTCTGAGAAATTTGAGCAAAAACATAGTAATTTTTCATCTAAAATTGGGCGAAAAATGTCAAATTTCCGCTATTTCCGATAGAATTTTAATAAAAATTACTATCTTTTTGCTAAAATTTCTCAGAGGGTACGACACTGTCACCAGAAAACTATGGTGGCATAGTAATATGTGATATAAATTTCCCGGCATTTCTCTCCGTGTATGAACTTTTCTGTAAATATCAAGTTTGCATACAAATTTGCTTCGCATAGATTTGCGGTTTGTTTTTCGACTCACCGCTAGTATGTCGTTCGTTTGAACATCTTTGTGATAGACGAAATACGGTTTTTCCTGACCACTGATTTTGCATCTTTGTCCCAAAGTCCATTGATGAATACCTTCGTGTTTACCAATTATTGAGCCTGTTTCGTAATCCACAAAATTTCCAGGCTTGCTGTCCACGTACTTGAAAAAGAGAGGACGATTTATTTATCAGGGATATCATTATCTTTTTTTATTTTTCAGCCTTCGATTGATGGGGATCTTACTTCGGCAATAAACTCCTTAAAATATCGAGATCCTATGAAACATATTCCCATACTTTCTTTTTTCTTGACAACTGCGTCCAATTTCGCCTCCTCAGCTATTTTTCTCACGTCACTTTTACGATATTCACCAAGAGGAAACATGCACCTCCGGAGTGGCTCCTGAGCCACTTGGGACATGAAAAATGTCTGGTCCTTGGAGTGATCGATGGCTTTTAAAAGTTTCACCTCTGAAAATAAAAAAAATAAAAAATATATGAATGAATTAGTTGACTGACTCTGGCTCAATTTGACCCAGAGTTCGAAAAGTTTATTTAATTGAAAATAAATACTTGTATCTGGTTGGTAGGCCTCGAGGTAAGGCCCAAAAGATGTTTTTGCATAATGTCCTGTCGCGATGGCATCAGCTTTGAGATTTTCCCGTGCATAATGAAAGAATTTATCGAATTTGATTTTTCTATTACACTCTATGTCTGGATTTGGTGTTTGTCCGTTTTGGTAACTTTCCAAGAGGTAACTGAGCAAAGAATCGCAATGGATATTCATTTAATATGAAATCTTGACCATAAGATGATTTTTCGATCAAAATAATCGAACGGATTTTGAGAATAAAGCATTTTCCCTTTACGGCACAGAATTTATCGTGTTGGTATTTTTTTATTTCATACAAATCGACTGGTAAATCTCATTACAAAAAAACATCGAAAAAAGTTGGAGCATATTTTCCGTTCGAATAAATTGATAATAATAATTTTTTTATTTCATTACCTAAATACATCGTTCCAATACTCTTTAACAAAATCCACGTGAATCAGTGGAACATCCAACTTTTTGCAAACCCACTGGGCATCTTTGTAATCATTGTCAGCTATACATTGACCGCTTTCGTCCGCAGTGTCCCAATTTTTTATAAATACAGCAGTGACATTGAAACCTCAATAAAAATATAATTATGCCTTCATTTTTGTTTTCTACGTTCGAATTTTTTGTCGGGTATTTCACGAGTTTCGCATTATTCATTATTCGTTATACGTATTTTTGGAAATATTCGATAAACCTCAAACAGAACGCGGAAATTTGATGCACTTGTTATTCACGATAGACTTGAGTAATCAAAGAATTTGAATTCCGCGCGTCTTTTTAGTGTGCTACAAATATAATCCATGAGAAGGCGATGAAAAACAAAACGAAGTTGACAAAAAAAACCGTGAGATGCTGATTTGTGCATGCCTTTTGATTCGACGTATCTATTCAAATACGTATCATATTCTTTTTTTTTTCTCGTAACAACACTTTTATTTACAAAACGTTCATAAAAATTTATCATTGGTTACCGACCGTTGGTAAACTTGAAAAAAAAAACAAAAACAACGGAATTCAGCAAAACGATTTCGTTTATATAAACAGAATTGGCGTTTGAAAAACAAAAGATTTAATTACACGATGTTTACCTTTGCGTTTCAAGAGAAGCGTAGCCACAGCACTATCTACACCACCGGACAATCCAACGACTATGTTCCGTAGCATATTTTCACGAATGTCAACTTTGATCGCACAAAATAGTCGAGTTCGCGTGAAGAAAATATCTCAAGCTAGTAGATTTTAGAAACTTAACAGTTGACAGAAAAAAAATGAAATTGAGAAACGGTTAGAAAAGCGAGATATAATCATGCAATCGGCAAAGTGCGCCATGACAGTTTCTTAATTCTCTGTTCGTGCAACGTGCCGCGCAGCGCTCAACCGCTGAACACTGTCGTTTTTCGTTTCTCTCACGGAGACTATTCGCTCCTTGCATACCCATATACTCATAACAAAGTGAGAATGTGTACTCGTGTACATACACTCATTTTTGGGTACAAATAATGCCTTTCCTCTCTATTGGCGTCGCCACCAACATGTATATAAACGACTATACACTCTCACTTTGGTGAGAGTGTTGGGTATGCACAGAGCGAATAGGGAAGGAGTCCAAGCTACCGAACTTTGTTGCAAACAGCATCAGCAGCAGTGTGTGATTACAAACGGTGCAGCTATGCTCCGAGTTTTTTTATTTCAATAACTCGATGTTATCGTAGTGGAAAATAAGAAGGATTAAAAGATAAAAGAAGAGATTGCGATCGGGAGTCGAAGACTGTAATAGCGCTTCACACTTTGCCGTTTTTTTCTTCGTCAATTGAGTCGCGATCAAAATGGGAGTACCAAAGTTTTGCAGATATATCTGCGAAAGATACCCTTGTCTGCTCGAATTGATCAACGAATACCAGGTAAGGCAATTAATACTAATTCATCTTTCGTGCAAAGGAGAAATTCCGGGATTCATTGTTGATGCTCCGAAAATACTTTTCCACGTTTCTCTTTCATTCTAACATACGTCAAAAGTTTTGTGGCACAATGGTGGTCCAAATTTCCAAGAATTTTCGATTAAAATCTCCAATCGATCCATTACTTCGTTGTATTTTTTTTCAATATCGAACCCGACTCCGAAAAGCCGAAAGGAAGCTCTGCCAAAAAATATGGCCTTGAAATTATGTAAAAACAGAGGAAAAGTCCATTTTTCCCAAAAATGAACGGATTCAAAAAAAATCGTTCACAATGTTGTTACAGCTGTTTACAACACGCTTGTTTATTGTGTCTTCTTGTTTTTCGCTTTCAGATTCCTGAATTTGATAACCTGTATTTGGACATGAACGGCATAATACACACTTGTTCGCATCCCAACGACATGGATGCTCATTTTCGTATAACAGAGGAAGATATTTTCAAGAATATTTTCCAGTACGTAGAAATACTGTTCAATACGATAAAACCACAGAAATTATTCTTCATGGCTGTGGACGGAGTGGCTCCGAGAGCGAAAATCAATCAACAGCGAGGACGCCGATTCCGAGCGGCTAAAGACGCCGAAGCGGTCGAAGCAAGAGCCAGAGCCAAAGGCGAAGAAATTCCAAAAGAAGCGAGATTCGACTCGAATTGCATCACGCCTGGCACATTGTTCATGGCCAGACTCACCGAACAGTTGAAATATTTTGTCACTTGGAAAATTTCGACCAACACACTTTGGCAAAAATGCAAAGTTATACTCAGTGGACCAGAGGTAACTTTTCTCCTTCTGGCCATGAATCGATAGAAAAAGAGACGACAGTTTCTTTTTTTTCTGAAAAACTTGCACCGTTTCGACATTTTCATTCTGTAAATTTCTAGTCACACGAGTGTCGGATTCTCAGGATGAATGAATGCCAAGTTTAGTACATAAACTCCATTTATTTATGGCAGATTTGCATTCCAGTGTGTCTCACTAACCTTAGAAAAGATCAGTGTGTGAAAAATTTGCAGAAATCCTAAGAGACACGTGCAAAATTCACTGTCGCATATTTTTATTGATATTTCTGGTAATCCGATCTAAATTATAAATAATGTTGAAGTTTGCACCGTTGGAATGCAACGAAATTCTGTTTTTTCTTCCAAACAGCATATCGTCATTATTCCATATTTGATCCCCTTGAGACCCAAAAACTTGCAATGATTTTCAAAATTCAATAAAGTAATGGATGGAAAGAATATTTTTTCATGATAATAAACCGGGTTTACGTATCACAACTTGCTTTGTATTTGACGAAATTCTATACAATTTGACCATGTTGATCTTTCGGAGCAAACCATTGATTTTATGAATATTTCAATGACGCTAAAGTTCGCAACGTTGGAATGCAACAAAAAAAATGTATTTTTTGCTGATTATTCGTTTATTTTTCAAAATCATGCAAATTTCCCGAGCCGATATACTTTTCAGATCGCAAAATGCAATCACTCTATCATCGTAATTAAATTCTGCAATAAAATGATAAGTTTTGCCAAAGAAAAAAAGAATTTCGTTGCATTCCAACGATGCAAACTCGAACGTCAAATATTTCGCACTCGAATAACCCTGATGAATGAGAAACATTGATCGTCATGATGTAAGAAAAAAAAAAAAATCGCTGGCTTAACAGCAGAGAAAGAGAATTCTGGATGAAACGATGTGGAAAATTGGCTGCAATAATTGCAGGTTCCTGGCGAAGGAGAACACAAAATAATGGATTACATTAGGTACATGAAGTCTCAGCCGGATTACGATGCGAACACGAGACATTGTTTGTACGGATTGGACGCAGATCTCATAATGTTGAGTTTGTGTACGCACGAACCTCATTTCGCTGTACTCCGGGAGGAGGTAAAGTACGGAAAAGTAAAAAAAAATTCAACGCCGGAAATGACACGGTTTTGTTTATTGCACATATCTCTTTTGAGAGAGTACATGGAGCACGAATTTGCTCCTGTGAAAAACAAACTAGGATTTCCCTTTGACGTTGAAAAAATAATAGACGATTGGATATTGATGGGTTTTTTGGTCGGCAATGACTTTATCCCCAACTTGCCAAATCTGCACATAGAAACTGGTGCACTTACGACATTGTATCAAGCATACATGGAGGTTTTGCCTTCCTTGAACGGTGCGTAAAAAAAATGAGTCAAGCAGAATCTGGATTAAGTTCCAGCAGCGAATTTCGAGCTTTTCAATTGATTTTTCTTCCTTGCTCAATTATTCTTAGGGTACATAAACGAAGCTGGAACCTTGAATCTTGAGAGATTTGAGAAATTCATGGAAAGATTATCGCAGGTCGATACCGACCAGTTTATGGAGCATTTAGCGGATCTGAAGTATTTCGAGGCTCATACGGGCAGGCGACCGAACGAAAACGAAAGAACGAGTTACAGGAAATCGAAAGATTCACCAGAGAACTTTGCCTCCCCGAAAAAATCGGCCAACAAAGAGCTGAGTGCTCTCATCCAGTCGACGAATGACATGGTACGCTTTGCTTTCATTATCGTTTCTGATTACCTGCAACTTTCCGGATAATAATGTTAATGTATCAATTATCTCGATCCCCTGCAGTTGGTAGGGCACTCCGACGAGGAGGATTCTTCTGCTCTCGATTCCGACAGTGAGACACAAAATGAAGAATTCTCACAACACAAACGCGATTATTACATGAACAAACTCGAATACGAAAACGTCGATGCGTGAGTTCTTCTTTTTTCCTTCCTTTTTTTACGTTCAACATCATTTTTCGCTTCTTTGTCGGTTTTTCGACCTTGAGAACAGAGACGAAGAGATTACCATAATTCAAACGAGTCCACAACCAAATTTTTACTGAGCTTCCTTCGAAAATTGAAAGTTTCAACAATTTCTGTTTCGTTGGAATGCAACGAAAATTTGTTTTTTTTTCTTGAGCAAAACTCAAGGACAATGGAACGATATTTTTTCAGGATCCGAACACGAAATTGGTCCGAACATTGTCATGGCTTTTTTAAATTAAAAAAAAAAAAAAACTATTAATAGAAAAAGTTGGCAACTTCAGTGTCATTTGAAATTTTGCTCCGAACTTTTTGCCCGTGCGTGAGATATTCGTTCGATTCCCTAATCAACACGATTATAACCTTTCAGTCAAGTTCTGCGATCTCAAGCAGTCGCTTACGTGACAGCAATTCAGTGGAACTTGAATTATTACTACAACGGTTGCTGCAGTTGGTCTTGGTTTTATCCGCACCATTATGCGCCATACATATCGGATATAAAGGGTTTTCAAGATTTCAAAATCGAGTTTGATCTGGCGAAGCCATTCTTGCCGTTCCAACAGTTGCTGGCAGTTTTGCCAGCCGCCAGTAGAAAACTTTTACCCGAAGCGTACCAAGGACTGTTGACGGAAGAACAGTCGCCAATCATCGACTATTATCCCCTTGATTTCAAGACGGATCTTAACCACAAGAAACAAGAGTGGGAAGCTGTAGTCCTTATTCCATTTATCGACGAAAAAAATTTGTTGGACGGTAAGAATCCTGTTTGTACTTTTTCTTTCTGCCATCCAAAGCTCAGATTTTATTAATAACGAGATTTTCAACGTAGCCATGGAACCTTACAACGCGAAACTCACGCCAGAGGAACAAAAGCGAAACCAACATGGTCCCATGTCCATCATCACCTACACCGAAGAAGATCTCGGCCTTTACGAAGCTCCTCAATATTTCCCAACAATACACAGTCACGCCAAAGTCGTATTGCTCAATCGTGCGGACATCGATGTTCCGGCCGACAAATTGGTCAAAGGACTTTGCAAAGGCGTTAAACTTAGCACGTACTATGCTGGTTTCCCAACTTTTCAGCATATCAAACATACCGCAGCGTTCCAGATGGCCAAGGTTACAATTTTTCTTCACAACAACCAGCCCTAAATTCCGCTTTTTTAAGGCCAATGACCAATTACTCCGACGCACATTAAATTTCCGAATGTAAAGTTTCTCGACTGGTTCGGCTGGTCAGACTCGTAATTTTTTTCAAAATTCATATTTTGAAAGTTTCGCCTGTGAAAAGTTGCTTTTCCTAATTTATTTCATGAAGCTTTTTGAATTTCTCATTTTAGACAAAGCACAACCGAAAAATCGCTCTAGAAAAAATATTAATCGATCGTCCAAGTTCGAGAATCGTTTTCATGCCAAAGAAAATTTCTAGAAGATAAACAAATCGATTCCTGATCCGTTGCAGAATTATCGGAATTTGGCGTTTCATTTTCCAGGTCAAAGTGTTCGAACAACCGTCACGGCGTGAAAACATGATAATATCAATTGTTCCAAACGAAATACCGAATCTGCATGACGTAGCTGGAAAGATGTTGGGCAATACAGTGTTCGTAGGCTGGCCACAAATGCGAGAAGCTCTCGTGATCGGAGTATCAACGAATGACCGGAAAATCACTTTGATTAATACTCGACAAGGCTATAGTCCGGAGAACGTGCGTATAGAAGATTTGAACGCGAGCCTATCGTCACAATGGACGTCACAATGTCGTTCTGTCTTCGAAGGGTACGTTTGAAAATTGAAACCATGGTTTTTGGTCTGGTAATCGAAAAGCATAATGTCAAAAGATTCAAGAGTCTTCCCCGTTTGTAATTCAAACCCTGATCCATAATAAGAAGTGAAATTTCCATTTTGCCAGATCGTAGCAAGTTCAGAAACGATTTCAAGGTTTTTTTTTTTTTGGAAAAAATAAAATTCAGGAGGTGATTTTGTAGAGTGAATCGTTTTGTAAAATAAACTGCAATATTTAATTCACAAAATTGATAATAAGAGTGGAAAATTTGTTGTTTTTTTAGGTACAAGGGTCGTTTCGGAATCGACGTCGGAGATATCGGTGTTTTGGTGTACGCGTTACCGATGTGCGGTCGGCAATACGTGTCGACAGCCCAAGGGAGAATGTCTTTAGAAAAATCGTGGTCGACGCATCCGGCGTCTTACGCTCACCAAGCGGTAGTGACGGACATCGCAGTCCACGATCCCAGTTACGTAAGCAATCTGGACGTAAAGGATGTGTTCACCATAGGAAGCATTGTATTTATGCTCGGGCATCCGCACTACGGAGCAATGGGAGAAGTGATCGAGCCAGGATTCAACGAAAAAACTAGGCGAGTTAAAGTAGCGATGAGAATCGAGAGGGAGCCGAATTTCGAGTTGATTCAAAGGCAGTTCGGGGATTCGGAGGCTCAATGGATGTCGACCGGGATAGCAGCTCAGCGATTGGGCGTGAGCAGTCATTTCCTTAGCCGAATAACCGGCTCGATTTACGTGACTCAGGGATCGGCCGAAGCTCCGGAAAATGGCAAACACAACGTCGGTCTCAACTTGAAGTTTACAAAGCGAAACGAGGAGTTGCCTGGCTACACGAAAAAGTCATTTGGCCAATGGTTGTACAGCACGAAATCGATTGGCCTCATCCGAAGCTATATGCATCAATATCCCTTGCTCTTCGAGCGCTTGGCCAAGCGAGTAGGAAACGATACTTATATGGAGGATGACCTTTTCGAGTCGGGGCCAGAGAAGCTGAGCGAAGTCGTTGATTGGCTGAAGGAACAACCGTTCGCTTGTGTCGACACTCGAAGCTGCAACTTCATCGGCGTCGACGGCGACACGATCGCCAAACTCGAAAAAGAGATAGAAAGTATGGTGAATTCGGAAAATCAAGATGCTGGAAAAACAGTGTTGATGCAGGTCAAGCCTCACTTGTTATTCAAGCCCGGTTTGCACTCGGGAAATTTACCACCAGACCCAAAAGCGAACCACAGACTATTCGACCGAATAATCAGCGTTAAGGAGAGCTCTACTGTCCCTCTCGGTTACAAAGGAACCATCGTTTGCATACAAACAGCTGAGGATGTCACGGACACTGTGTACGATGTACTTTTCGACAAAGAGTTCGTCGGCGGCGTCTCGTTCAGCGGGGGGGCTGTAAATCGTCGTCACAAGCTCCACGAAGCTGACTTCATAAACATAAGCCACGGTGTACGAGGAGAGTCGGACATTGGGTCAGTGAACTCGGGTATTTCGAAGCAAACGCCTGCGCCACAAAAATCCTGGAGGCAAGATTCGGCCAATTCGAAGAAACAGATACAACAAAATTTCTCCAATTCGACAGCTCGGAATTCTCGCGAAATTCCCTTCCCAGCCTTCACTCAGAACAACAAAATATCGATTACGAAACCACAGCAAATTCGCGTTATGAAAAAGAACGAGCAGCTGACCACCAATCGCCCAACGCAGCCCAATCCCGAAGCCCAGAAAAAAATAAAACAAGCACAAAGTTCAGAAAAAGTACAAACTCCTCCAACGAGCACAACCGATTCTCGCGACATAAAAAACACCATTTTTTCACAAAAACAACCAGCACCAACAGCGAAACCCGAACAAACCTCCGAATTTCAAATGTTGTGGAACGAACTGTACAAACCCTCGCTACCACCATCCGGGCTTCTGACGCAAAAGCCAATGATGCCTTCGATCATGTCGCAACCCAAAGTAGTCCCTCTGCCACAACCTCCGAACGATTCTCTTCAAGATGAGAGCGCATTTTTGAAAGCTATGCTTAAAATATCGGACGAGAGCTCCAGCACGTCCTCAAAATCGAGCATTTCTGTACCCAGCAAACCTATCGTCGCTCAGGAAGCTTCAAACACCTTCAGGGCCCCGCCACTCGTTCAACAATTGTTCGACCACGCCAGACAAGCCAGTCGCAAAGAGAATCTTTCCTACTGCGCCAAATTGTTGAAATACTCACAATTAACTGGTCGCGGAATGCCCAGGTTTAATTATCACACCAATCGGCAAAACATGGTTTGTGCACAGATCGTCATGCCCGACATGAGAAGTTTTTGCGGTGAATTCTGCAGAGTTAGCGCAGAAGCTGCTGAAAGTGCTGCTGAAATCGCCTGCAAGGTACGTCACGATTTTTCTTCATTTCAGCTTTCAATATTTCCTCATTCAAAACCCGCTTTATTCTCACTTTATTGCAAAAAGCGAGAATTTTCGAGGCAAGAAGAAAATTACTAAAACATTTAGGGAGATTACTCAAAAATAAATTACCAACGATACCTTTGCGACCTCGTTTGCGACTAATTCTTAGATTCTTAGGGTCGTGTGGTTGCTTGGATTTTCCAGTAAACTTGGCCCCTAGTCAATTTCCGACTCTAAATACGCAAAAATAGGAATATTGAAAATTACAATGGCACCATAGTTTCTTGGTCACGCCCCTTTGAGAAATTTCAGAAAATTACATATAAATTTTTCATTTTAATTCTATTTTGAAAATATCGGAAACGTCAACATTTTTTCTAACAAAGATTTCTCGCGATGATTTCTACGACGGACGATATGCTACCACGAAACTATATGATGGCATAGTGATTTTTGATATTATTTCCTGTCCGTGTAAATTAATAATTCTCGTCTCGAATATCGTTACTTCGTGTTATCCCCAATCTCGAATGTTTACTTACCAGGAGATATACCAAATCAATGCTCCACAGAATAATTACTCTTCACACATATTTTCAAATCCGAATATTTTGGGCTAGTGAAAATTTGGAGTATGAAATGTCGAAGAGGAAGTTTCATTGGCTGGGGTGAATTTTTTTCGCGGTGTTACGAATCCGCTGAAATGAAGGGACAAAAAATATTTTTGACGTAGTAATTATTTGGAGTACATTCGAATTGGGTTGTAATTGAAATGGAGATTTTTGACTGAATGAAGAATTTTCCTGTTTCGAAGGACTTACATCTGGACACAGTTGCAAAACCAGGTCTGAGTGTATTGGGTGCGCCACCACCGATGTGGTTGAATGCTTTACAAAGCGATTTGCCACAGTCGCAACATAACGCAAGGCCACCGCCAATGATGGCCCCGCGATCACCACAGGTTTTCCCAAGCATGCACAATCCGCCGATGCACATGCCGCAATGGAATCCGCGCATGCAGCGACCTCCGGCGTTCCCTCAGCCTCCACACCCGACCATCAATCAAAACAGACCACCACCGGTACAAAACTCGACGCACACAGTCCCGAATCCCCCGGAAACAGCGCGCAACGTTACCAAACCAGAAATCAAAAATAAAAAGAATCCACCTTTTGTGCCACTCCAAGCGCAAAAGAAATCGACAAACCCGAAACCTAAACAAACGTCGAGAAACTCGAATCAGAATGCTAAAGACACTAAGCATCATGAAGCACAACCAGGAAAAATGCAAGACGATTCGAACAAGGTTAGTATTTTATTTTTTTTAAACTGATAATTGCTCCACTTTGTCTGTAAACGTTTTTTCCGCAGCTTCCGTCTGTAAACCTGGACACACCGTCCTTTGAGCCTCTCATTACATTCCAAAAATTCTAAAAACGTGCAGACTCCTGTTCTGAATCTTCAACTTGGAATTTCAATTATAAAATTGTAGGAAAATAATTTTTCATCCAATAAATGGACCGATCCGTCGTTTTTGCACGGACACAAATGACCCAGGTTTACAGACGAAGTGATAAAAACGTCCCTCAAGTGCTGTGATGAGGTCCAATTCTACACAATCTTCGTATTTCGATAAAGGTCGTTTCATACGGTATACGAAACGACCGAACGAACTGTTACCGAAAAACCCTTAATAAGAGGTTTTTCTTACTAGGGAACGTAGTTTTCGAACTGGTTTTAACGGCGAGGGGTTCAAAAATGCCCAGAACTATTAATTATCAATAAATTTGCAGTATCGGAAAATAATCACACAGGAAAAAGTACACGTGCTGATAAGAAATAATTATACTGCGTTAAAGTGAGAAACAATCTTAAGATCGACGGAGCTGGACGATATTTCCGGCCTGTACTAAGCAAACTGCCCTGTCTTACTGTCCAAGGCTTTGTTGTTATGGAACAAAGATTTTTCTACGCGTTAATTGCAAAAATAGACATCGAGTCGATTATCCAATAGATTTCAGCATAAACACGATCATTGAGAAAAAAAATATTTCAAAAAAAAGTTAATGAATGGACGCGAAATAATGTTGGATGAGTGAACCGATGCCACTTGCTGAGAAATACTATTATTCGAAATACGTGAAAGAATCGGCGACCGGAATCGACAAGATTGAAAAGAGTTTTTGGGTGTTTCCGGTTCTGGACTCGACTCTCTTAATTCTTCAACCTATAAATTAATGTTTTGTTTCATAAATGCATATGTTTGTTACAGCAATCGAAAGAAGATAAAAGTGGAAACGAGAGAAAAGATACAGAGACAAAAAAATCTCCTCAAACACCACAAAAAGTGCAGAGAGCTCCGAAACCAAGAAGATCTCGAATCGCTGCCAACTTTAATTCGGTACCGGCGCCACAATAAATACGTATTTGTGTACTTTAATGTTCAACGACGCTAGAACCGTGATACGTGTATAAAAAAGGCGCCACAGTAGACGTAAGAAAAGTACGATATTTCACGTGAACAAAGCGAAACATACGAATAATATTAAGTGCTCGTCCACTGTTCGAGTGGCGAGAATGGGAACGACCCTTCAAAGTACAGCGTTGCCGACAGTGAGCAGACGAAGAAGAAGCGAGGGTCTGGGCTATTACGGACCCGGATTGTCCTTAAAGTGTGAAAAATTGCGATGATCGACCGACTCCTCATATTGTTGCATGAATTTTTGGAAAATCATGTTTCGCGGGAAAAAAATCGGATCATTATTTTTTTTTTTTTTTTGGAGCAGGTGTATTAATGCGCTGAAGCGTCAGGCAAAAACTTTCGATGGTTTTAACGACTGCGTATAATATCCACATTCTGTACAGACTGTAAAGTTAAAAATATCCACACGAATGATCACTCGACACGGATGAGAAATAGTATTTTAATTAATTACGCTTGGACCGTGAATTATCCTTTTTTTTTGTTTCATACATTTGTAAACTACGCATTGATTTTATTTCATTTATTTTTTTCTTTCTCCGTCCTAATCTCACGAGAAATCCGTAACGAACAAGCGAGAGAGTTCGTCTCAATTTTATTTTCGATATCGAGCCACACAGCACTTTTGAGAATGCGGCATTGGCTGTAATTCGCTTTTTACAGACTGTAATTACCTGAGAAACGATGGAAATCCTGTTAGAACAAGAACAAAGAAGAACAATAAAAAAAACAAAATTCAAAAAGAAAACACGAACCGCTCGGCTATGTGTTTCGGAAATTTTACTCCCTCTCCCTCTTTCCTGGCCCTTGGATCAAAAATCTCACAGCGTCAGATCGACTGATGGACGTTTAATGAATCGACTATCGTTTCGTACATGTCCGTCCACTATTTTTCCTTTTTTTTTCTTCCCAATGTTCACCCTCCGCAGAACCGTTTCTTAACACAAGGAGGAGGATCCATAATAAAATAATCCTCGTAATACATACGGCAATATCTGCTCTTTGTAGATTAGCAAAATACATTTTGTTTCGACACGAATAAATAATCACAAAGTACAAGGTTGCTCTACATTCTAGTATTGAATCATTCGACACAGCCGAAAAATGTGTTGGCCATTGTCATTGTTTCCATTGGTTTTCGTTCCAGTATACGCTCGATCAATTATCTTGCTTATCAAACAATATGTCACAGTTGCTTAACACACTGACACTGCAAACTGAACTCCTTGATGACCGCGCAAAGTCGCCACTTGCTCGTTTGCTCTTTCAATACCTCTCGTGAAAATTTCTGCTTTTGTGCTTCCGTTGCCATCGGTGCTGTCGCATCTGCTAATGCTAATCGTAACCATTGGCTCGTCCATTCCAGACATGTCTTGTTCAATGCCAATAATACCTCGGCGTGTGGTTCCAGATGCATGCGTACCACACTCCCACCTGAAAAACCAACAATGTTGGCAAAAAACACAGAAATATCACTTCTGAGGTGATCCGACGTTTTAAGTAAAAAATGAAAGTAAAAAGCAAACAAAAAGTAGTATCAGCAAGAAGCTTCAAGACTTCTGTCGTCGTCATCGCATTTTCATTCTCCAAGAACATCATTTTCTCAAGGTTCCTCACGATCATTGAGGAAATTCAAAGGAGCCACGGATTTTACACATGATTTTCAGAAAAAATTGAATATCGTGTCTACGAAAATTCTAGAGCTTTCAATCAACTACATCTCACCTTCGGAAATCGAGAAAGAAATATTTCAAAAAAGGAAGATGGAATTTTGATACGATAAAAAGTCTGATAGTTGTTTTTACGACTATTTATTTTTTAGGCCTTTGTAAAAGCTTCCGAATACGGCAATTAAATTAATAAAATCTGGATCTCTTGGTACCGAAAGTTTCATGGAGCTTTTTTGCATTTTATAGGGTTTTTATTATTAAATGTTTGAAAAAACTTATTTTCGCACGAAAAGAAAGTTTTGTTCTGAGAAAAATAATCGGAGTCGTTTTTGCTCTAGTTTCTGGGTTTAGAGAGAATGGGACTTTTGGATTTTCTTGACGAAAAGCCTTACCGATGCATTGAAGAATAACACAGACGAGTTGCTGGCCAATGGGTTGTATGAAAGTGCGTAAATGAGGACTCTGCATGATGGCGTGATTGAGAAAGCTTCCAGCTGCTTTGGCGGTGCTTGTTTCTGGGAGACTGAGACAGGCCATTCCTGGATAGACCATGAACGGAAAAAAAGCACCTCGTTGCGTCAAGAATGAAATGATTTTTCGAATAAAGTCGAATAAACGGAAAACAGATGAAAACTCACCGCATCGTAACATTTCTGGTATTTGGTCGGGTACTGCGAGCAACATTCTTGGATTTTTTTTACATATTTGTGCGAGAAGTTGTAGATAAGCCTCGAGAAGATCGCAGAGATCGGAAAGATTGCCGCCGACTGAGCGGCAAGCGGCAAACCCACCCAAGGTGTGAGCGCTGAGCGCGGCAAATACAGGACCAACTATGTTTTCTGGATCTTTGCCAAAGAGCAATACCAACTCACGTAAAAGAATCAAAGCCGATGGATGAGGATGAGTTTTGTATGAAGTTGCGAGAATCGTTAGCAAAGGACGTGCTTCGGTTTCTGGATTACTGAGAGACGGCAAAGATTTTTGTGCGCAACTGTGCATCGCCTCGAGTGTAACATCGTCTCGAGACCATTCCGGGTGTTCGATTATTTGCACGAATATGGGTAAGAGTCCGTCGAGCACGGCTTTGCCGATATTTCCCCCGAGAGTCGACAGAAACATTGTTATCATTTTTAATTGACTAGCCACCGAAGTTCTGGCCGAATTAACCGGATGTTGCAACAGTTCTCTCAGTCTACCGATGCAAGGACCCAAAGTCGCATCCAAATGTCCCATTTGTTGCTCTATCGATGGCAGCGAATTGAGCAATTTTCCTGCTGCGTAGATCAAGCGCAGACCTTCGCCATTACCCGATGGAATATTCGGTAAAGTTCTTTCTATCGTTTCCAATATCGCTGGTGCAAGCGGTGCCATATGCGCACAGCATTCCCTGGCGATGTCTTTCAATGCCATACTCGCTGGTATCGATGTGATCGAATTTAGCGTTAAGCCGTGACCAATCAGTTGGAGAACTCGCTCGAGCCAAGGATCTGGATGCGCTTCAATCCATTCTGCGTATGCACCGACCGTTGAACAAGCACATGCCAAAACCTGCAAATCAACCATTTTTCACATCAAGCTCATTCCAATGTCCAGGATTCTGCACCCAGAGATTATTTCCTGGATATAAGTTTCAACATTTTAAGTCTTTTCCTTTTTATTAATTATTTTCAAAATTCGGTTTCACAGTTTTGTACGATTTATGTATCCAAATGAAAACAAAAAAAAACATATTCCCAATATGATCAGTAATATGATAAAAGCTGGCGAAATAGGGACACACAGAACTTAGATTATCGATTTTTTTGGATATTTGTTCTCGTCTACGACTCGTAAATTAGATCATAAAAAATTTCCCTCACCTCGCCTGGATAATGATTGTAAGGAATATGGGAAACCATAAGATCCATCAGGGCTGGAACATAACTATCTTCTTGAGATCCAACGCTATCGGCGAGAGCGTTAAAAGCGTGTAAAGTTGATTCAACATCGGTCCATTTTTGTGGTTCGGTTTGAAGATTACTTAGACGTCGGCCAAGAAGAACGAGAAGATCTTTGCCAAGAACGTTGTAGCAATGACTGAGCGTATCGGCGGCGTCTTGTCGATAGCATCTGAGGAGTTCGCGTTCTTGATCGTCTCCCGCTTCGCTGGGTGACGAGGGCAAAGTTGCTTTGCGTAAAAGAGCCTGAGCGAGTCTCGCGTAAATCGGTTGCAGAGCTTTGAAAGCTCTGCTCTCGAGAGGTTCGTCCAAAGTCCGGAGATCGTCTTGCAATGCGTACCAAAAACCAAAGGGTATGCAACTCCGTCTCTCGTCGATCGGATAACGGCCTTTGTGCTCGGAACATTCGAGCAATAATTCGATAAGGGTCTCCGACGTCCATCGATGAGACACGTCGGTATCTTCCGTTAACGCTAATAAAAACAATCGGCTACCAGCTTCACCGAGTGCAGTTAACACTCGGCAAAATACACTGCCGTTATGCTGACGTGCTAACGACACCAAACCTTTCGACCAGTCCCACAACAATTGAGGCCTTTTGTAAAGCTCGCAATGAGTCAGTGCGGTTGTGAGACATTCTTGCACAACTCCCCAACCTCGGGTGTCCAATTCTTCGTCGTCGTCTCTGAAATCATGCAAAGGAAACGTCAATTCTAAGATTCTCATTTTTATTTCTCATTCTCTCGATCGAATCGAGATTCTAAAATCAAATTCTAGAGTTCTAGTCAAAAAGAAGAATCTCTGAGCGACCTGCACAAATACAAGCAAGAAATTATTGATATTAAAGTTTGCATCGTCGGAATGCAACGAAATTCATAATTTTCTTCATTTTTTAAAAGCAGAGCCAAAAATTAAACTGCAGTACTTTGTCTATGACAATTTTTGCAAATGACAAAACCGAATGTCAAAGAAACATTAAAGCGATTCCAAAAATAGAAGAAAAAAAAACGGTTTTTCTTACGGCTCCAACGATGCAAACTTCAATATCGTAGATATTTGATGAAATTTTTACCTCATGCCCATTATTATCAGAATAATTGTTATCATCATAATTTTCATAAATGACCAATAATTACAACATTTCTGGTTGTTTTATTTTTGCTTTTCTATGATTTTACCTTCCAGGTGCGTATTTGGCTGCTGCTACGAGAAAATGAGGATAAATTTGGGCCGTTATATCGAGAGGTAACTGCCCAAGCTTCAGCCAAGCCATGGTACATTCCAGACTAAGAAGATATAACGATTCTTCGGTGGTGCCTGGGCTCGATCTTTCATAGGATTGGAATACTTGCTGGAGCAACCAGGTAGTTTCACCCCAACAGCAGAGCAAACTGTCTCGATATTTCGATGGTCTTATGCCCTGAAGACGCTCGAACTTGAAAGAATAATTCTCATCTCATTTTCTCATCATCGTATTTTTTCTTTGTGTCATTTATTTTGTTAAACGACTCACCTCGCTAGGGATAGATGCCAGGACCCTCAATAAAAGATCCAAAGTTTCTGTCGAAGTGTACGGCAACATTTCTATCACCTGTTCTATGAGACTGTTGTTTTTTATTGCTGCCTCGTTGCTGTAAGTGTTGGCAAGGAACGACGCGAGCTGAAATTACCATGAGCCAAAATGAGAAAAAATGAAGCAACGGCATCCATCGTTTTATTTTTTTTTCCAAAGCAGAGCTAAAAATTAACTTGACAATTGTTTGCGAATGAAAAACTGAAGGTCCAAGAAAAATTGAGGCCAGTTCCCAAATCTGAGAGTTGGTGGAGAAAATATTTTTCATTGGGCTTCATGATGGGAACTTTGGAATTGTAACAAGTCGGAAAATAAACAGTACTTACCGCTTGACACAATTTTGATAATACTAGCTGCGGAGTATTCGCCATCTTCATACTGTTGAGTATCCTTGCTTTGAGCGCGGGATATTCAGTTTCAGGTACTTCTTGAAATTGTCTTGATATTTTGGTGTGTAAAGTAGTAGCGGCGTAAAATTGTATTTCCCACGACTGAAAGAATTGAGGGAGAATGAAATTATGAACAAAATACTGGAAGCAGGATAATGGTGATGAGTTTTTATTTTTCAACAATTTTTTTTTGTTGATTATTAACGTTTATATACCTTTGACGGATCCAGCAACTGCCATACAAAAGTCCACGCTTCCGTAGACGCCTGGACTTGGAGGATCCATGTGTGGGCTTCGTTAGAGCCCGTAGAATAAAATCTTTTGACCGCGTCCTCTACGGTCCCGGCATAATCCATTACACTCATTTTTTTATTTTTCAAGTATCAATTATTCGTATCAATCGAAATTACGACCGCTGTGTTTTGTACACTATGGATACTCAGTAAATTCCAGCGGTAATCGCATCAATTTTGCACTTCATTGTCCCATAATTAACTATCATATTCGATGGATTTTATTTATTTTTTCGTATCAAGCATCACATGGCATTACGATGAATCTTTCAAAATAATTAATCAAATATTTGGGATCATCTAATCGAACTTCTGTGATGTCACAACAACAAAATTTATATACAAGTGTTATCTGTCGTGAACTTTCAACGATATCGACTCGGGTGAGGTAATAATTCAATTTTTATCACATTTTTTTTAAACCCTTATCCGAGAGTTTCGAGATTTGATTCTTAAAAAAAGAGCCCGCTGTTCACTTTCAATCCGGCGAGCCTACGGGACTTTCTTTGACAAGCAACGTTTTAGAGGTTATGTTTAAACCTCCGTAACCTCTCTCTCTCAACAAATGTGCGGTCGTGGTATGAGATTTGTGTTGTAAGTTTTAGAGTATGTGTGAGACTCAATTCTTCGTAAAAAATTCAATTTCTATTCCACGTCATATTATTTCGTACTTTCCATTTTTTAAAATGATCTCTCGTCATTTTTTTCGTTTCAGGTATTTACTGCTTTGAGGAATCCTCGGAAAAACATAGACATATTTGTTGTGGCACTGTTGTATATAGAATTTATTTCCAATCTTATCGTCTGCTCAACGACAGCAGCAAGGAATCGAGAAGAAAAAATGAAACGTGTTTATATAGGAATGGACAGTGGAGGAGACAGCACACCAAATAAAGGTACGTTTTCGTTTGCATAAATATGCTTTATTCTCTTTTCAAACAGTTTTCCAAAAAGTATCTTTTTTTTGTTCATTTCAAGTGGCTCTGGTGGAAAGAAACACAGCGCCACAAGGTATACCACTTTTGAATCCTTACGCAGTGGCCAAAAAATCTCCTCATGACTTGGTGGAATTGGCTGCGGAGATCCAAAAGGTTTGACTCTTCTCCGATCATTTTATCAATCTCACAGCGCGCTTCGCATGTCAAGTAAACTGGCTTTGGTAATTTAATTTCAAATTTCTGCTCATCAAATGTTTTCGAAAATAATTATCAGGAATAATGTCGCAGTTTGTACCAAGAAATTTTAGCAACAAACAATTCTTTGGAAATTGGTGTTTAGATTGAAAAATTCCTCAAATTATTGAAATCTGCGAGCAAGGTATGTGAAGATGGAAGAGAAATGTGGAGAAGGGCCATGAAACATCCCTCTGACTTTCTACCCCCTTTTTCATCATTTTGAAGAAAAAAAATAAAAACAAACCATTTTGAATGGATGAACTAGCATTTAAATCTGACAAAAGATAAGGATCGATGATATAAAGGGGTTGGATGAAAAAATAGGAAGAAAAAGTACGCAGGTAAAAACAATGCAAATAAAAATTGTCCAGCAACTGCAAAGAAGTTGGAAAACACACAAGTCCAGGCAGACCTAAACGTTAAAGACCCAATATACTGCAGTGGAAAGAGAGAAAATCAAATAGACAATGGGAATGGTATTGAAAGGAAAAGAGTGCAAAGATGGAACTTGAGCAACCTCAGGCAAGGATGATGTGCAAATTATAGAAAGGGAAAAGTCCAAAGTGTCCAAAAATCAGGGAACTTGAAGTTCATGGTAGTTTGCAGAAAATTATGGAGCAAAGTAGGAAATGAGTTTGGTAGGTGGCCTGGGAAGTTGCTTAAACGAAATAAAGCAGAAAGAATGGGAAAACACAACAAAAGATATTAAGAAATAATCCAATGTGAGAATTGTGTCAGTAAAATAAAAAGATATAAGCTAGTGCGAATGAACAGCAAAAGCAAAAAAAAAAGAAAACGTTAATGTAAAATTTGAACCGTCGAAATGTAAAAAAAAAAAATTGGTATCATTCATTGCCATGATTACGTTTAGAAATTGCATTTAGAAAATCATCATAATTGAAGTTGTAAATTGAATAGTAAATCTCATGATTCCAGGCTGACAGTTTCATCAGAGCGAATGCACAGAACAAACTGCACATAATAGCGGAACAAATGCAATTCCTTCAGAAGCAAGCAGAGAAAGTGCTTCTGGAAGCAAAAGAGCAAACATTTTTGCACCATGCAGCTTGCAATTTCGTAAAAAGCTCTGGTCAAATTTATCATCTGTACGAAAGAGAATCCGGACAATGTTACTTCTCAATGTTGAGTCCAGATGTGAGTCCATTTTCGGTGCTTTCGGTGTTGCAAAATATCTACGAAATTTGAATAAACCAACGAGTTTTCTTTATAGGAATGGGGAAGTGGAGCTCCGAGACAGAATTACAAAGGATCTTTCAGGCTGGAACACGATCAGTCCTGGACGCCGGTATCTCAAATTAACTCGAGAAACGACGAGCTCGCAATGATCAATAAACTTCTCGATTCGAACTCGAGGCTCACCATAGAATTAGGACAAAACACGATGCACGTCGATTAATAAAAATGTCGGTAAAAACCTCGAAATTTTTAACGATGTAGAAACTCGTGTTTTTTTTCCATCAAACTGTAATAATTTGTAAATCGAAATAAAAGTATTTTCTGAAAAATTATCGGACCATTTCGAAAAAAATGCCTGTAAGCTAAAAAACGATTGTCGAGCGAATTCGGTGGATATTAAATAATTGAGCGCAATGAAACAATAACGGAATAGCAATTTATTGTTGCACTCGATGCAGCTTTCTAACAATGTTTTTCAATAATTTTCTAGACAGAAAATGGCTGATGCAGTTACGTTCGAGGATCGTATTCGTAAAACAATGTTGCTTCGTCGCGGGAGATAAAAATGAAGAAAGATCGACCATGTTGGTTCATAGTTTTATGGAGCAAAAAAATGCATGTCAATTTATTATACCCGTTGATTCTTGTCCATGCTATAGTGAAAATTACCGTTGATTCTCAACTAAGAGAGAAAATTGAAATACTCGTGGTATGAAAAATTCTCTCAGAACACATAAAAGGATATGTGCTTTTCGTTCGGTTCTAAATATCAAGCACGTACCTCAAGGATCTGTCGCTTCGTGGTGCCTGACTGTGACGGTTTTAAAACCGCGAAAAAATACAAGGCCTCGAAGCGAACAACGATTCTAAGAGTAAAACTACGAATAGAGGAAGAATCAGAGATCCGAAATAATTCTCATTATTGCAACGACTTTTCTCGGTTTTCCTCGATGTGAGGAAAAGTTAAATACTCGTTCTTCGAAGGAATTAGAGGATAATTGAGCACTGAGCTTTAAAAGCATATTTCGACCTTTACAAACCTCGATAAAGCTCTTTGCTGAACTTATCGAATCAACTGGAAAGTATATATCCATTAAATTTGAAAAAAATTGCTATTTTATCCTTTGAGAATTGAACAATCGTACAAAGCATAAGTAAACGACGAACGCGGAGGATTCTCGATGGCAATTATTTGCTTCTGCTCTTTCTTTGCTTCTTCAAAACATTCATTCTTTCGAACGAAGAAAAAAATACAGATGAAATAAATTACGAGGAGTCATTCGAATAATTCAGGTCATTTGCTTCAAGTTGTGAGCCCGGCGACGGCGTCATGTGACGTTTACTCTGTGGGCTGCAAATATCAGAACGTGTGACAACTTTACTAATCAATATTTTCTGCGGATAATATTAACCGTACAACTCATGACTGGGCTCCGAACACGACCCGTGCGAACTTGTAAAAAAATGAGCTTTTTGCTGATTTTATCCGATTTGGAGTCTTTGGACGAGTTTTTCATCAACTAATTGTGCATAAAATCAGATTTCTCAGACATCATTCTCTTCCTCATGAAAAAAATGAAGAAAATCATGTATGAAAAGTCCGTTTGTCAGCATGGAGCTGGTTTTGTGATCAAGAAAAGCGTAGCGTGCGTTCGGAATCTAGTTATGCGTTTGAAAGTAAGAAAAATAACTCATGAGCCGTAGGGTCAATTGATAATCGTTTTTCTTTCACTTACATTGTCGCGGTATCCTTAAGGTTTCATTGTCCTTTATTATGCACTCGTGCGTCTGGGTGTGGAATAGGTACTGAAGCAAAAGCTGTTTCTCTTCGCCAAAGGATGGATCGTAGAATCCTGGCAGTTCACTCTAGAAAAATGATAAATTCGTTGTTCAAGAGATGCATGGTTGGAAAGCAACGGAATCCATTATTTTATTTTATTTTTTCAAATCAGAGCCAAAAATTAATATGCAGTGTTCGCATTGACAATTATTTGCAAATGAAATACCGAATGTCAAAGAAAAATTGAGGCGGTTCCGAAAATGTAAAGAGTCGATCAAATATTTTTCGTTCGACACCAACGATGGCAACTTCAAGATCGCTACTTTTTTTATTAACTTGATGTACAATTTTGGTTGGAAAATTCTTATTCCGTGGGTAGAAAAAGATTCAACAGGTTCCGTGAGTCTCTGAAAACTCTGAACTCTGAAGGACATGGCTCAGGGCGTTTCGTGAGCTTTCTGCCGTTTGAGAACGTTTTTATTGAAAAAGTAAATAATACTGACTTTTGGTGATTCGTGGAGGACTAATTTGGAATCGATGACCAGACATTGGAGAGGAACAGTAACGTCAATAGATTCGTTCTCGAGAGGTTCGGCACCTTCGACACTGTTAGTTCGACCGTTAGTGTAAACGAATCGTCCATAAAGTGCTTTTGTGATGATGAGTCCTCTTTTAGCTTCTTCTTCGGCTCGAATTCGACTGAAGGTCACCATCATTAATTCCACAGCGCCTTTAGCTTCCCGCTGTTTTTCCAGCATCCTCGTTCTATTCAATTCTTTCTGTTTCTCCTTCTCGCGTTCCTGTCGCTCTCTGACGATCGGATCGACGATAAATTTCTTCACGATTGTCCACGTTATTAAGGGAGTTACCGTTGCGTAAAAGACCGGAGCTGGCAGCACTTCGTCGCACAAATGTATCGGGAAAATATACGTTTGAGACGCTCGTATAAGTTTTACTTTTAACGTTACGCCTGTTGGCACACCGACTTTGACAGCAGCCGACAATGCGCTGTGCTTTGACACTTTCTTCTCGGCTCCGTACTCTACGTACGCACCGGCAGTACCGAGTCTGAAAAAAAATGAACAAAACTTTAGAAATTCACATTTTCACGTTTTTTTTCGAAACTGCTTCGTTAATTGGAAAATTTTGTTTTTGACATTCAAGGGATCAACGATTACGCGTGATTGGTTTTTTCTTGCTTTATTTTCATTTCGCACCGTGAAAATCACTCAAAGTTCACGATCCTCGTTCGATTCTAATGCGAAAACGATGTTTTTCCCATTTTTATTTACTCTTCCGTGTGCAACTGACTTTGACTGATATTTCACTCACTTAATACTGGCCTGAAGTTTTAGTTGCTTGTCCTCCATCTTATAAGTATATCCGAAGGTAATTTGCGAGTGAACATAACCGAAATTGACGGAAACAGAAGAACGGGAACGAGGAGTGTCTCTGACGACTACTGTGCTCATCGCTGTTTGGTCACCAGCTTTGTACGTCAAATAACCAGCAGTATGCTTGTCCAACTGCATTCCAACTCCTGATAACATGTTTCTTCAAGTTACTACGAGGACTAGGAAAAATTCCACGATATTGAATGTTGCATCGTTGGAGTTTAACGAAAAATATTCTATCCATTGACAATTTTTATTTCCAAATCGCATCAAGTTTTCATTTGCACAATTTGCCACAGTCAAAGTCTGCATGTTAATTTTTGGCTCTGCTGTGACAAAATAAAATAAAATAATTGTTTCCGTTGCATTCCAACGATGCAAACTACAACATGATAAAATTTCGCCTTTTTTATGCCAACGAAATTGCTTTACAGCCGTGATCAACAAAATTTGACGCTTTGAATTAAACGATCACCGAATATTTTGCTTCATTCTATTCGTTTGACAAAATATCCGAATAAAAAAATGCTCAATTGTTGTAAAATTAGTTTTTTGGGAAATTGAATGATGTAACACGCCGAATGAGATATTCGTTATCGTTAATGATTATTGAATTGCTTGGAAAATTACGATGTTGAAGTTTCCGTCGTTGGAATGCAACGAAATTCCGTTTTTTCTTGCGCAGAGCTTATGATTTTTGTTCAATATTTGTCTAGGACAATGAAACAATTTTTTTTTACGATCGAAACACAGAATCGGCACGAAAATTGTCATATTTTTTGAAATTGAACAAACGTGGACTGGAAAAAGTATTTTTTGTTGCGACCCAACGTTGCGAACTCCAGTGTCATTGTAAAATTGATTTTTTACATTAAATCAATCGTTACTCACGTCCAAGTAATCCAGGTCGGGCTTCATGGGGGCCGAATTTCAAGGACATGACAGCGTTGCAAAATATTTTTTCAGTAAATACTCTATGACCGCTCAACGATATTTTGGGTCCATCGCCTACTCCGACGTCAACTTCCATCCAGCCTTTTGCTGACAAAGTTCTTTTTGCAGCGAAATTGACTGTTCCGTATCCCGTTCCGTTTTGAGTATCTATTTGGCCATACATGATGAGAGTGTCTCGAAGGGTAAGAGGTGCTTCGATCGATTGGGAAAACGACATTCCACTTATCTCAATAAACGAGAACATGCCTTCGCTATAAACACAAAAATCGATTTTTCGTTTATTATTCGTTTTGGCGTGTTGAATTATACACGGAGAGAAATGCCGGGAAATTTATATCACATATTACTATGCCACCATAGTTTTCTGGTGAGAGTGTCGTCCCTCTGAAAAATTTTAGCAAAAACATAGTAATTTTTATTAAAATTCTATCGGAAATAGCGGAAATTTGACATTTTTCGCCCNATATAAATTTCCCCGCATTTCTCTCCGCGTAGGAATCATGGGGAATTGCGAGAATTTAGACAAACCGATCATCGTAGTCCTCGTCGTACACCGTGAATAAATCACTCGCGTTTATGTTAACCGTTACATTGCCTGTTGGATTTGTTCTCTGCTGGAGCCTGCTTTCTTCTCTTTCTCTCGCTATCCTTTCGTACTCCTCCCGAATCTCCTGAGGAGTTTTCGTTCTTTGCACTATTTCCCATCCTTTAGTTTGGAGCCCACGGGTGCCCAGAGAATCGTAAATCGCTCGCTGATGGGGATTGCTCAAAACTGCAATATTTTTTGAGTTTCTTTTACATCAAAATTACGAAAAAGACGAATAACATTGTTCATTGTTTGAAATGAAAAGAAGGAATAATTTCGACAAAGGTTTTACAGTTTTCCCGTGAAATTTCAACTTTTTTTCTCCTTGCCATGAGAACGAACCGGGGAAATCCCTTTGAAATTTGGCAAGTCCTTCTATTATGCAAATGTGTCAAAAGAATTCAAAAAAAAATCTCTGCAGCAAATCTCTTGGGCTGGATTGTTAGCTGATCAGATTTTCATACGGAATTCAATTTTTTCATGTGAAATTCTGTTCTCATCCTACCCTCGTAGGCTTTGCTCGTCCGATTGAATAAAACTTCTGCTTTTGTCTTCAGCGCAGGATCGACATGTTTATCCGGATGATAAAGCCGGCTCTGTCTGCGATAAGCGTTGGTGATTTCCTCCGGAGTTGCCTGTGCATCAACAGAACCCACAGCAGAGTGAATCAGCGTCGTTCAATGACTTTTGTTGATTTTGACAATTAGCAAATGGTTTTTTTCTCACGCAGGATGCTTCAGTTTCTTTCAAATTGGTTTCGAGTAATATGAGTATGTTTATATGACTCTGAAGTTTGCATCGCTGGAACGCAACGAAATTCTTTTTTATCTTTGGAAAAAATAATCTATTCAACGCAGCATGTAATTATGATGATAAAGTGATCGATTTTTGAAACCCAAAAAGCATATCGACCCAAAAAATTTGGATGACATTGAAATTTGAACGAATCGTCGATAAGATCAACTATTCTTTGTTGCATTCCAAGATATCAAACTTCACTGCTAATTATCGTATTAAATCCATTGAATTTTGTGCATCACAGAACTCAAAAACGTTTCGAGATTTTTCACAATCTGTATGGTTAAAATAATTCCCTGGATGCCAGGGAATAATTTTCTTTTTCCTACAATATGAACTGTAGAATCATGAAACGTGTACTCGAGACTACATCGAGAAACCAATTTCAAGACGATGTTGAAGTTTTCAAGGCCAAGTCCCAACCAAAATGTTTTTGACGATTCACCATTTCTTAGATTTTCAGAATCGTCTCAATTTTTCTCTAATATTCAGTTTTCCAATTGCTAATAATTATAAGAACCCTGCATGTGAATTTTTGGCTATGGTTTGGAAAAAAAAAAGGAAAATAATGGATTCCGTTGGATTCCAACGCCGCAAACCTCAACATCATAATTTCAAAGAGAATTCATTTCATGTGAACACGTTTATATATAAATTGCGTGTTAGTCCTTTATCGATGAAGCGTAGCGAACGAGACTCTGTGTTTTTATCAGTCACGAACGATTCCATCTCTTCAAAGCCGGTTTCGCGAGAAAAAGCAAATGGCATTACATCAGAATATTTGGCAAGAGAGGAAATCTATGAGAAGCATGAATTTTTTAGACACGAAGCAAACGTTGAGATGTTTGCATGGTCGTTAAGTGCGATTGGCGTTGATCGAAAAATTAGTCGAAAAAAACATTTTGGTTCGAACGGGAAGCGGAAAATTACGCGAAATTAACTCACGTTTCGTGGGAGATTCAGGAACGTGTAATAATCCTCTTCGATCACATTATCCTGATCCCTGTCTTCACTCATTTTGAGAACAACGATTGACGATTACTTCCACGATAATTTTCACTCAGTATATCCTCCGAAAGCACTTGGACACTCTTTCGAGTGTCGTCTCCGTTTTTTTGTCTGCACCAAGGCTCTCAGTTCTATGCTTTTCTGCTTTTCGTTCGTGCCTTCTGCTTTTTTTCTTAGGTTACGAAATACAGTTCGACACGACCGCCGGCTGATGCGGCAGTGGAGTAGTTCGCTGCTGCCTCGCTAGAGGGAGACTCGTGTACGGTGTCGCGGCTGAACTTGGATTGACATTGTCGACTGAGTTTGGCGGAGCACGCGACAATTTTCTAAACAAATTTCGAAATACATGTTGACAGTAGTTTGTTGAGTGACAACTACGCGTGTGTTTATCGAAAAATTTGTCAACAACAAATACGTAGTGAAGATTATCTTCCGAAAATTGACATTTGCTTCTTGGCGGGAAAAGAGACGGTGAAGGTGGACGTAATGGATTATCATGAGGTATTGCAATTTGGTTTTTCCTTCGAGCCATTGTCGTATTTTTGGATCAAAGATTTTTATGGTTAGACATTCATTCCGTCATAGAATCTTCGCAATCACAATTTTCTGTATTCCTTTTCCAAGAGTGCTATGAAATGATGGTTTTAAAGAAACATAACCACTCATTAGTTTCTTGACGAGTGTTGAGAAATTTTATGCATACATTTTTTCGATGTTCTGCCTTTTTGGGGCTACGCCATTGAAGAGCATGCAGACATTGTAAGGCAAAAGATATGACATGCGAGAACGGCAAATCGGCAAATCGCGACCTGAAAAGTGAAAAACAAAAATTGTGCATGCGAGGCGGATAATTAACCGATTACGTTATACATTTCGGATGAAAATCGTGCCATGATGATAAAATTATACAAGATCTTTATTGCGCAACAGAGGATGGATATTCTTCAGTCGCGAATTTACCAACACCAGAAATAAGATTATAATATTTTGAAAACGTAACATGCAAGAGGAGTTCTTGTTTTTGACTTATAACAATGCTCATATCCGCAAGTGGAATTATTCCCAATGACGATTTCTTAAAACAGACAACAATAAGGTTAGAAAACGCCGCGAATTTTACAGCGATTATTATTAATGCAACTTTTCGAGGGAATTAAACTGATGAGCATCCAGCATAGGAACGACGGGTTGCACGAATTAATTTTTCACTTTGCCACGATTGAAAATTCCTTAGCTTCATTCTATTTTTCTAGATATTTTGTTTTTTTTCAGCATTATCGTTATTATGGTTGCTCGAGGTAAATTTTGCATTCTAGAAGCAATCGCGGTATCGAATTTAAAGCTGCCGTAGTCTTCGTGTTTCATGAATGAATAAATGGATGAAAAAATAAATAAATAAATAAATAATCGAATGAAAAAATGAATAAATAAATAAATAGGTAATCAAATAAATAAATAAATCTTTTGAGTCTTCTTTTCCGGTCACGAAAATGGATCTTCTGATTACATCCTTGGGACATTGAATATTATACGATCACAGGGAGAAGAGGGGATAGAGTTAATATTTTTGAATGGCTGGTTGTTCGAAGCAAAACATTTACGTTAGGATTTAACAAACCGTAAAGTTTTGTTTCTCGGGCACATTCTAAACGGTCTGGAGTTGTTTGTTTTTTTGTCAGGGCATTACTTCGTACGAAGGGTTTAGTTAGGTACGGCCAAGCGCGGGTCCTAATTTACGAGATTTTTTAATCATTCGTTTTGCTTATTAATGTCGGTCGAAAAGGCCCCACGCGTTCGTGCCGTATTGACTTTTGAGTGTTACACTTGCGAGGTGGGCACACGTCACTCGGGACACACGGGACGTGCCACAGTGGTAATCGCTTTTGTGCTCTCGTCTCGCTGCGCCCGGTGATCACCACCGAAAACAAAAAGAAACTTCGAGCAGCATTCAGTCGTTGAAAAAAAAAGTTTTCAATTTTTCTAATTCGACAAAAAATCGTTCGGTTCGGGGAAACAACGGCGACGGTCCCCAAAAACATTTTTGCGTCGAGGGTAAGTCGCATAATAAGTTACGGGGTCAAAATGACCCACTGTGTCATCAAAGGATTAAAAATGAGTCAAAAACAATTCAAATTAATTTCCCATCGAGCAATAAAAGTCACGACAGCGACAATTTTTTCCTCATCTCAAAACCCTTCGATGGATGTCACAGAATTTTCTCAACATCGGTCGTACGATGACGTTTTTTCGAAATAAAAAAACAATCGATTTGGAATTTGTGCAATTCGAGTTCGAATTTGAAACGAAAATGCAAAATTTTGATTCAAGTGTCCACGGAAAAAAAAAAGTATGGACCGAAGGATTTGAACTGAAAATAATCAGAGAGCCTTTTATCAGTTCCGCTGACGGGTTTGTAGATTGAAATAGAAAAAAGCAGAAGCATCAATAATTTGTGAGGCAACAAAAATTAATGTATCGCAACTTTTATGGGCGAGACGCCCAAACGGATATGAAAAAAACGAGACGATGGTGGTCAAATATATAATCGTACAAGTGCCTTATAGTATCGACGCGATAGAACGTTAAAAGCGATCATAATGGAAACAATTGAACAATCGCTCGTTCATTGTTGTTAAACAAGGCTCATTGTGCTTGGCCAACAATGGCCGGAGTCATGTGCAGCCAACATTAGTCCTCTATAACTCGTTCTTTTATCAACATTATATCGTCGAGCTTCGCGATCGGGCCTTTTAACGCGGTGTTGAAAAATATCCGGTGCGGACTCACCGATTAACAATTCTTTGCTATGTCCCCATCGCTTTTTTGTCTCTTGGTGCTCGTTCAAAAAATTGACCAACTTTTTCGGGCGTGTAAAAACCTGGAGATCCGTCGTTGACGTTCTGGGCAGCAGTTTCTTCGTTCCGGAGTCACGTTGCCGAAAAGATTGTTAGAAAATACAAAAAGCTGTAGGATTTTTATTTCTTCACGTGTTATCAACACGGAGAGAAATGCCGGGAAATTTATATCACATATTACTATGTCACCATAGTTTTCTGGTGACAGTGTCTTACCCTCTGATAAATTTTAGCAAAAACATAGTTATTTTTATTATTTATTTCAATTCCTTCGTATACCCTTGCGGGTTTTTACGATCCCATCCCCTTATCCCCACTAATCACTAGTCCCCACTGCACTGTTCCAGAGTTCCGGGAGTTCCCCCCCAGAGTGTTGCCCACAGCCACTCTTTCCTAATGCACTACTGTACTGTATCGCATTCGCACGAGGACCAGGGGAAACTGTGGAAAACCCTGGCCGATACAGGCGGCTATGTTTTCACTGAGTTTCAGTTGGATAGCTCCATCAGTAACTCAGCGAAAACTGCCTCCCGCTCAGCGATTGATTCGCCAGCCGGTACATGGCTAAGCGGTCACCCAACCAAGTGACCCAACCAACTGACCGCAGTCGTTGCTGCTTAACTTGGGTGATCGCCGGAGCCACGCACCGACCGCGAACCCATCGCTGTCGGTTAGTTATTTTTATTAAAATTCTATCGAAAATAGCGGAAATTTGACATTTTTCGCCCAATTTTAGATGAAAAATTACTATGTTTTTGCTAAAATTTCTCAGAGTGTACGAAACTGTCACCAGAAAACTATGCAGCATAGTAATTTGTGATATAAATTTCCCCGCATTTCTTTCCGTGAACGAATTGCGAGTCTTTTCGTAAACAAATGTCAAATGGGAGCTTCTACTCAAAAGTGTTTTGTTTACAAGCTCGAAAGCTGACGACGTCGAAGTTTGCATCGTAAGAATGCAACGGAATCCATTATTTTCTTTTATTTTTTCAAACCAGAGCCAAAAATCAATATGCAGTGCCGGTATTGACAATTATATTTGCAAATAAAAAACTGAATGTCGAAAAAAAATTGAGGTGATTCCAAAAATCTGAAAAATTGTCAGATTTCAAAGGGCATCAAAATGCAACACTCCTCGATGTCAAATTGCATCCTGATTCGAAAAAAATGTGAAAACAAAACACTTTGCGGCTCTTGTAAGAAAAACTATGCTGAATTGTTAAGATACAAAGTTGCATTTTGTGAGACTGCGCAGGCGTCAAGTTATCGAAACGTTTGTATTGCTTAATATTTTTTTAATAACGTTACGGAAGAATTTATCAAGCAGGTGCATGTTCCATTTTTTACGCCTGGCGTAAACAATGAACGAAATAAAAAACTTCCGGATAAAGGAAAAAAGCGTTTCAACACACAAACTCCGTAACGATGTTGAATTGTTGCACTGAAAACAAAATTTCGTTGGAAAATATCGATATTTTGTTCGATACGTTCAACTGAACGCTTTTTTGAATAAACCCAAAAATTGTGTCGTCGCAGCAAGAAATATTCTACAAAGTCTCTTCGGGAGCAAATTTTTGTCGTTCCAATCGTAAATTTACCTGACGATTCCATTAGACACCAAATACACTGCCAAAATAACGAAAATTTTGAAATTATCGAAAAATATTTAGTTCACCGTATTCAACAAAATATCGACGATTTTTAACAAAATTTCATTTCCAGTGTGAGCTCATGATTTTCACTCAATCTTTGGTGAGGAAAATATAGAACGATCCTTTTTTTAGGATCAAAATGCAGAATCGCTACGAAAATTGTCAAGGTTTTTGAAAGTTAACACACAATTAATGGACATGCAGAGTATTTTTCGTTGGACCTCAACGTTGCCAGTGTCAAAAACTTTCAGGTAACCGATTTCATCGCTGCATATGCAAACGAAAGTGCATCAACGATTTCTCTGCATGAGCTCCCGAACCGTCATATTCGATTGTGCAATGGCACCATCTGCAATTTTCGCCCAATTATGAGTCGATCGCGACCTACATATTGAAAGCTTGACGACATTGTGTTGTGCACTTTTATTTATGACCTGGATAATCGATGATTTAGCAATTTTTAATCGAAATTTTGGCAATAGGGAATTTCCCAACTTCAGGCTTAGGTTTTTCGAAAACTCAAAGGCGTTCAGAGGTTTTTTTTAAGTTGCATTTACGAGTTTTTCGAAAATGTTATTGCGACCGTTTTTCCGAACTGCTTTCAAAAGTCAAGTCGATTGCTCCATAAATATCATCAATTTCCTCTCATTAAAAAATAAGAGACTGGAAAAAAAAAATTGAAATTGAATTTTAATTGAAATTCAAGCGACGCCATTTCTTCTTCATTTCCTTTAAACGGGCTTCCTCGAAGCCCTCACGATAGTCTTCGTAACTCCTGTTCGCTGTTCGCCCGAAGTGCGCATGTAGCACACACCAACACGTTGGAGAATCTTCCGGCGCGGGATGATAAACTCTCGTTGGGTTGGAGCGAATGCGGATCGAGCCAATATTCTCAGAGAAGCGTTGTAATTCGTCCAATCGCTGGGAGAGGAGGGCGAACGATGACGACGCCCATCATGGCGATTGTTTCCGTTCCCTACCTTATTCCTCTGTGGATTCATTTTCGTATATACAGTTCATTGCGACAAATGCTCGGACAATTGTCAATTTGCTGTTATGTTGAAGTTAGCGTCGTTGAAATCCAACGAAATTCATTATTTTATTATATTTTTTGAAAGCAGAGCCAAAAATAAAAATTCAGTGCTCTTCTACACGGAGAGAAATGCCGGGAAATTTATATCACATATTACTATGCCACCACACGGAGAGAAATGCCGGGAAATTTATATCACATATTACTATGCCACCATAGTTTTCTGGTGAGAGTGTCGTACCCTCTGAGAAATTTGAGCAAAAACGTAGTAATTTTTATTGAAATTCTATCGGAAATAGCGGAAATTTGACACTTTTCGCCCAATTTTAGATGAAAAATTACTATGTTTTTGCTAAAATTTCTCAAAGCGTACGAAACTGTCACCAGAAAACTATGAAGCATAGTAATTTGTGATATAAATTCCCCCGCATTTCTCTCCGCGTATGAAAATTAATGGCGAATGAAAAACTGAATGTCCAATGAAAATTGAGGCGAAAATTCAAAATTTTTTAAAAATTGTCAATGGATGGAACATTTTTCTCCAGCGATGGAAACTTCAACATCATATTAAATGAGCAAAAATAGTAAGAGTATAAGAGCCTGTGAAGGAACGAGGCGGGTCGACCATTAAATCAGAATTTCATTCGTTTGCTGAATGGTCACCTGCAGAGAAATTACGTGATCGGCGAACAGAAACAAGAAAAACGGAATACGGTGCAAATTTGCTGAGTCTATAACGCGAATTGCCTTCGAAAATCTCGCAATTGGAGCAACAAACAGAAAAACTTGATAATTGGTCCAAAATTTAGAAACCAAATGGGTTGTTCGGCTTTCTCGATGACGCACCTTCCGAGAAATGCTCACAATCATTTAAAAATTTCAGGGTTTCGTGCCAGTCGTTGAAAATTTTTATCGCATGAAAAATGCAAAGAAAAGTCAAAATTCTGCGTCCATAAATTCATACAAACGCGACGAAATCTTTATTAAAGAAACCCAAGTGCAGAGACCGTTCATCACAACGGTTCTCCAAAATGGCGACTGCAACGTTCGATCGAGAGGATCAAATAAATTGGAGAACTATTTTCTGTAGGACAGGGAAAGAAAATTAAATAAAAAAATACTCTGACATTCTAGTTCCCTGGAAACCGCATGGATCGTGCGTCTGCGAGATTTGAGCAAATGCATGTAAGTTTTCCATTTGAAATTGGGCGAAAAATTGAAAAATTTAACGAAAAAACGTTTAAGTTTTCGCCATTTTCAATAAAAATAACCATAAATTTTTTTTACCATTTCTTTGCTAAAAATCCTTCGGAAGGGTGACATGGCATCATGGAACTATGCCGTTAGTAATTTTTCACATTATTTTCTGTGCGTGTATACTGTGATTTTTTTTTTTTTTTCTTGAATAATAAAGACACGATTTTGATATTGGATTCCAAATGTTGAGATCAGATTCGTATTCGGAGTCTCCGCGAGAACCCCCGCGTAAACTAATTGCACGATTCGCTCGTATGAGGAAAAAATAGTTCGGAGAATATTGAGCGAGAATAAATCGATCACGAGGCTCGTGATTGCTTTGTTTCCACGCGATTGTTCCCCACATAATCCCAAACTTGCAGTATCATCAATTTTTGTTGCTGACAATTGCGCATCATTTAGGACAGTGTGTTACTTATTGAGTGACCTCCATAGTCCAACGCCATGGCACATGGCACTTTAGAATTACAGCACGAATTGCAAATTGCTTAATCGTTTTTTCTTCATCGAATTGGTTCGAGGGAAAGAGCAACGTGAGCATGTTTGCTATTGCATAATTATTGGCACGTGAGTGTGCACCGACCTCCTTACATTTTCGATTCGAAGCGCCGGCATAAAGCCTGCGAAAAGATCAAGTCTGACCTATTCAAGTGTTTTAATTAGAATTAAGCTCATTCATCGATTTCCTTTTACGAAGACGATTTTGACGACCGAACAAAATATACGGACGTCGACAAATTCGTCGATTTAAATTTTCGATGTTACTTTCGCGCGTGTTTTCTGTTGAATGACGCTGCGGGGGAGGAGAATGAATCGCGGGGGCTGAGCTCTCGTGCCGAGTCTCAAAATCGACGTTTATTTGTGCACGTGTCGATCTCACGAGTGTGTGGGTGTTTGCCTGGCTCCGCCTCCGCGGCAGCGTTTCACTGATCGCGGTCTCCAGCCCGGATCCGTCACGAAATATCGTCGTCGTCGTCGTCGTCGTCGTCGTAGCTGCTTTAATCTCGCTTCGGTTTCGTTTCTCGACGGCTGTCGCTTCATAAGCCGTCGGTGCTCGAGCACTCGCATATGCTCAAGAGTTCGCGAATCTTTTTATCCTGCCGCTTTTCCCCCGTAGTGTCGCCGATTCGCGCTTTATTCAATTTTCATTTTTTCCATCAATTTTTTCGTTTTTCCTTTTTTCACCTTTGATCGATCTCGATGAACAAGTGATACCGCCGACACACGAGGCTTTTACAGTTCGCACCGACTCAGTTTGTGATGTGATTATCAGTTGATTGTTAAGCTCAGGAATATTTGGAAGAATTTCCCAGCCGCGCAGGTAAAAACTTTGGTTTTACGACAAAACGTTCGACGCTTCGGTTATACGTTTAGAAAAAGTCAGTGAGCTAGAAAAATCATTTTAAATCGTCGAGTCAATGAATGAATTTCCAAAAAAATGAATGAAAGTTTCAAAAAATTCTTACGAACGGATAAAAATAAAAACAACAACGAAAATCACATTTTCAAAATTTCATGCGAAAAATAGGAAAACGTTTCCGAGGGATTTTCCTGGCAAAAAGCATCTCTCCACAGACATTTTTCCTCTCTGTTTATGTCCTCGTGTCTGTGTGTGCGTGTAACAAAGTTTCCAATGTTTCCAAATGAATCTCGACGAGCTTATACAAACTTGCGGTTTGAAGCTCTGCGTGATTTATCAAAATTTGCTTACCCAGCGTACGAAACGCGAGGGGAGTGCAGGAGAGGAATAAATTATAAATAAAAAACAACTAAACGATTTCTTATCCCATCACGACGCGGGACTCTCTGTACGCTCGGGTGCGATAACGAGGGGGCAAGTCTCGTAAACATCTCGTTATCTGTCAAGAAGCTTTACAAACTCTCCCAACAGATTATCGTAATTTGTTGTACAACTTTGCTCGAGTAAATAAATAAATAACCGAATGAAATAGTCAAGTCGAATAATCAATAAAATGCCAAAACATTCAAAAATTTCGTTGAATAATCTGCCCGATTAAAAAATACAAAAATTTATATTCGTTTTCGTTGAGTGTGCAATAAAAGTGAATCGTGAGATTTGACATTGCTCATCGTCAAATGCGAGGGGCAGAAAAAACCGACATGCCTTTTTTGGCCTTATTGAAAAACAACACCGCATCTACACAAAGGGCCGTAACCCGAGAAATAAATAGAGCCCTCGTTAATCGCCACACGACAGAGCTAATCCCCCTTCGGTCTTACGGAACATCGCACAAGCCACGTCCTAGTATTATCCAGGATGGGTTTACACATTTAATTGTTCTATTGGATTAACTCAACGTGTAGACACGAACTAGAGATTCATCAGGAGCACATGTCATGTGGGCACAGGTCATTAAAAAAAAAAAATGATTTCTTGAGGTTACAAAGTCAGTGGAGATTTTATTTTTGGTTATGGTCGATTGTATGGTCAGAAGTTTCGATGTGAATCATCAGAACCTCATATTTTAATAACTTTGCATTATTTTTGCATAGAATTTACGAAATTTTTTGTTTGATCGAATTCATCGATTCTGGATTATGGTCTCTCGAGTTTACAAACTTTTCCATAACTCCGAAGACCCAAGCTACGTCTGATTACGTCCAATTCAATATTTTACGTTCACGTTTTACGTTTTCTATTTATAAATTTTTCATCCAAATCGTTTGCGTAATATTGAACTTTATCAGAGATAAAAATCAAAACTTGAAAAGTTTTGTTCCCCTTGCCAAAAAACATGGTAATTGAGCAATCATGCTTGGTTGAGAGTTAAAAAAAAAAAAACTTTTTCCGTCTTATTTTCAGAAATTGGATGCTCACGATGATTTCCAATGGAAATAAAATAAAAAATCCCGCTCATGCTTTCGTAGCTTCTCTAAAGTGAAAAAAATCGTGTTCGCTGTAAAAGCATTTGTTCTCAAAGGACCCTATTCCGGATTGGCTAGGAGTCTGTGATTGGAAAACATTTTGATTTGGAATAATACTCGAACATGTTTCTTGGAACTTTTGTCAGAAATAATTGGTCGGTTTTGATTTTCGATCGTTTTCAATTTAAAAAAAAAAAAAAAAAAACCAAATAGGAATGTGTTATTCTTGGGATTTCAAGTACATAATGGTCCTTTGCTATACGAATAAGAATGAACATGCAAGTACAAGGTATGAATTCTTAAAGAATGACACGACGATGAGTCATGATGAATATCCACATATCGTGTATTACGCGAATAAAAAAGCAAACTCGACAAATTTTTTCGTGCACACACAACCAGAAGTGTCAAGTTTCGTTCCGAGTAGGAAAATGTTCAGTTTTTACGTATGTGTACCGAAAAATGCATTGCTGTTGAATGAATTATTGACTGAATGTGGCCAGTCGTAAATTTATCAGCCAAGGAGGGTGCTGAGAGACAAGAGGGATTTGTTAATAAGTGAGAAACATTTAAGATGTATAATTTGAGCCATGCAGAGGTGTCCGGTTCCAAAAAGGTCCGTCCTCGTGTGAACTTTGCTGAGTTTTTGGGCGCAAACAGAGATGGTCCATGTCTAGGTCGTAGGATTTATGTTCTCCGATACAAGGGCTTTCTAGATTCGACATTGCGTTCGGTTGTCGTAGGTGGGAGGGTGTTTTGTAGCTATTAAGGAGAGGCAAGAATGGAGGATGTATATTAGCGGGAACATGAGAGAAAACTTGAGTCCCGATCGTGAAAAAATGAATAAACGGAAGTGAAGATGAGTCCCATGGGGAAAAAGCTTTAGCTCTTAGTCGACGACGTGCAATCGCATCAGGATTCTCGGTCTCTTTTATTGCCGGATTGTTCCACACGAGGGAACGAGAGCGGAAGAGAGAGAGAGAGAGAGAGAGAAGGAAAGTGTGGCGAGAATGAGAACTTCTAAGTGCTCAGCTGCTGCTGACTTGTCATACGGGAGCGTGTGCCGCCGGGAAACTTCTTCGTAGGCACGTCACTCCTCGAGCTCTTCTCCCATTGCAATCTCGATCCATTTCACGTGAAAATGTGTGGAATAAAAAAAAAAAGAAACTGAGACCGCTGATTATTTTTAGCCTGGAATATTCAATTCGAACTGGGTGAAGCTTTTTTTCAGGGATCATGGAATGCCAATTGAATAATTGCCGGTGCTGATTGATTCGATTCGTGCATACGTGTTGCGAGAAAGTTGTGTGCAAATTCGCGTTTTATTTATTGAACATGATCAAACTGATCAAGGAATTTTCATCCTTCGTAGAATATGGACCCCTCGTTGATACACTGGGTCATTTTGACCCGATGCCGTATTTTCAACATTACACGTTAGGGAATTATAATTTTTTTTAAAGTCAAAATTTTCCACAATTTTTCTGACCAGCTTAATTTTTCCGAATACGATCCGCACATACAAAAAGTTCTCGAAGTTTACATGAAATTTTTCTCAATAAAAACCAACCCCGGGGCTCCTGATGGCTGGCAGATGGAGTCCCGGGTCAAATTGACCCAGTGTGTCGACGCAGAGTCAAGTGTTTCAACGAAAGCTCATCGAGCAATGTTCTAGCGGATTATAAAAGAAATTGTGTCTATTTCTGTTGCAGATTTCATGTGATTATTGTAAATCGACCAAGTTCTCGAATTCGTCAGACGGGAGCGTTGATAAACTTTTCAAAAAACTTGGCAATATTTTCTCATTATCATTGATCCCTGACTGATTATTGAATCAAACTTTTCATTCTCTCAGCCAAAGTTCGTGACCCAACTTATTCCTCGTTTCTCGATGCTTCATGGATCTTTTACGAAAATGCAACGTTGTGAAAATATTATTGAAGAGACTGGTCAAACTCTCAGTCTAATAATATCATAAACTGACGCTGACTATAAAAAACTGGTTGCAAAATTTAAATAAATTTGTTGATCGTGATGACAAGGGCTGATGTGATTCAGGGGGATTGTATTTTTTTTCAAGAACAATTAGTTTTTTGTCTCACTCTTGGTGCATCGACCGGAAAGAATTGAGAGTGAGAATTGTGAGGATAAAATTTTGAAACAGAACGCTTCAGTCTTGCTTGGAGTACTTTAAATTCATTATTGTGGAGGGCCTCACCGTATATTGGGAGGATCTCGTCGAGCAGCGTCGCGTAAATGCAGCTGCTGCAGCCTCGTTTTTCATGAATTATTCGGCTACAGATCGTGGCAGAATGGTATCTCACGTGGTTCCTGTGTCAGGGGTGAGTAAACAACGATTTTCGAACAAGATTATTTATTTTTTATTACGTTGAAGTTTGCATCGTTGGAATGCAACGAAATCTATTATTTCATTTTATTTTTTTCGAAGCAGACACAAAAACTAACCAACTAACGTGCAGTCTCCATCTTGACAATTATTTGCCAATGAAAAACTGAATGCGTAAGAAAATCTTAAAAATGGTGTGTGGATTTTTCTTTGGACTCGAAAACGATGCGAACTTCAAAATCGTCACTTTTTTGCAGTTCCCTGGTTCTCGAAATTTTATGTTTCGTATGCATTCGCCCTCGTCTTTACTTTTTAGTGTAAGTGTAAAAATTTGGATCTTCTATTGTTGCTGATCATTCGAATGATCGGATGAATCGAGTCGCTGCATTTTTTTCGAAATAAAAAACAATAAAAACTTTTTGTCAAACGTTTTCTTCCATCGTTTCTGATTTATGGTATTAAACCTTGCATCGTAGCAATGCAACGTTATTTTTGTTGTTCTTAGATGTTGAAAATGAATTCAATGATTTCGTACATTTTTGGCTCGTGCAGAATAAAAGGTTCGTTGCATTCTACCGATTGACACGTTTTCCTTCGTTGCTCGAATCTTCGTCAATGATTGAGTTGTTCCTTTAGCTTTTAATCGTAGGAACAATTAATCGTGATATGTTTAAAATCGTCACGTACAAGCATAAAATGATAATAGGCAATTAGCTGTAAACACATATTGGAATACTATGAGGTGATAAACAAACATTCAACACGATGGCAAAGTTGGTTATTCATGAACGTTTCACGTATCACGATTATTAAACGAATCTGAGCGTGGTCACGTTTGCGATTTTATGAGCCCTTTAATCGTTAGAGTAGCAAGAGATTAAATTTTCTTTTTATTAAGTACTGATTATTCGAATTGAAACAATATAAGAAGTTGGTTCTTATTGTTGGTGTTGCTATTGTTATAAAAGAAAAAAATCCATGTCAGCATCACAAGAATGACCTAATTTTATTGATGTTGAAGTTTGCATCGTTGGAAGGCAACGAAATTCAGTTTTTTCTTCAGCCCAGCTCATAATTATTATTCAATATTTGGTCTGGAGAATAAAACGATCCTGTTTTGTGACCCAGGTACTAAATCGACACGAAAAATTGTCTTGATTGTCAAAATTCAATAAATGATGGAAATAATAAATGACGAAAAATAAAAACGATTTTGTGCAAACGCTGAGAATCGAGTATAATTTTCTAAATCGAACACGATATTCTGGAAATGAAGCGATTGCAATAAAATCGAATTGAGTTGGTCTGCTCGCGGGTTATCGGTTCTGACATCGTTCTACGTGAATCGATCGTTATGGATTCGCAAGGTCAACATCGATTACATGCTGTCAATAAAAATTTGTATCGATGTTTAGCGTTGCATCAGTTGACAGAGAATGACGCGAAAGGCGGAATGAACGAGACGGAGAGTGTATGATGAGGAAATAATGAAAAAAATCGGAGATCGATAAGAATCGCGTTGCCCAGGGATCGAGTTCGCGAAACCTTCGGTAGTATTGTGATTTTTTACACCACGATAGAAACACAAAGAAAGCTCAACATTGTTCGGGTTTTCTTCTTCAAATGAATAAATAAATCACAGCCTGAAAGCGAAAAATCGAACATTCGGAAATTTTGTATCATTTTTCGATCAATTTCGGAAAAATTCTAGGAAAAGGAACTTCCAGCGCAGAAATCAACATTTTTGATTTTCAATCGGCTTCGAATTGCTGCAAGTTCTCATACAAAGTTCAAAATGTTTTATACCAACGATCACTTTCATTTGCGGAAGAAATATTTCGTAGTCTTTGTAAAATTTAGTGATAACGCGTTATGTCTGCATATCGAGAAGAGTCAGAATGATGTAAAATGACGAACAAAGGACATGACAAAAGTAACTCTCATACCAGCGGTCGTCGAGAGGCTTAATTTAATAGCTGTCGTAGAAATTAACGAGATCTGCTCGCGAAACTAAAGCGCGGCTGGATTTTAGGCACGTAGACTTTTGCCTGTTGCTTGCTTCTCGTGCAAATTATCGTCAATATATATATATAGATTCTCTATGCGTATAAACAGCCAGGGATAAATCAGCAAACGTTTTCTCACTGTCGACGGGTTGATGCACTTCCCTGGTATACATAGTATTATAAGGAGTGCATAAATATCGTGCAGTTATAAGCTCACCGTGCAATATGTCTTGTCATGTTTGTAAGCAGCCAATATACCCTTCGCGTTTTCTGTCTGTAGACAAGGCTTTCGTAGGCCAAAGTGTTGATCGTCAAAATCGTTATTTAATGGTGTTTCGTACATGCTTTCGATCTGTCAATTTAAAAAAAAAACAGATTATCAGGCTGGAGGAGCTTGCATTATTGGAGAGAAAGAACAACTCGCGAAATTTTTTCCTATTTATTTTCATTTTCAATATCGTTTTCCTAACGATCAGCATTTCGTGATTCTGAAGTTTGCAACGTTGAGATTCAACGAAAAATATTTTGTGTATTTATTATTTATTGAATTTCGAAAATAATCGTAATTTTTCGTGTCGATTGAGCTCTTGGGTCGCAAGAGAGGATCGTTTTATTGTCCGGACCAAATATTGAATAATAATTATGAGCTCTACTGAAAAAATAACAGAATTTCGTTGCATTCCAACGAAGCAAACATCATCCTTTTCTCTGTTCCGACGATCATATTTACTTTTTTTGTGAATAACTTTCTCTACGTGTGGTCTGCTATTCCGGTCTGTAAAGATTGAATGGTGTGTTGATCACTGAGCCGAGCGTTATTTTCTTTTTAATTGGAGCTTCAAAAATCGATTTATGAATGTTTATTCATAGTGACGTGTCAATCTGATTTTGGGGTTGAATAAATTTTAAGCTAATGCACTGCTTGTTCGTACGATGAGTTGGGAGCTACGAGTAGACGCCGAGAGAACAAAACGCAAAATCACGAGCATCTCGTGCGCGATCGCAAATTAACGATCTAAACGAGATCGTAAGTTTAGCCCGGGCATAATACGATGTCACAACACGTGAACGGTGTTTGTAAGCTGGCAGCGACGGGACTTCAAACATTGCGAAGCCCCAAGCCAAAAGTCCGCCCCACGTTAGGCGCGCATAGAGAGAACGGAGAGAGAGAGCGAGAGAGAGAGAGAGAGAGAGAGAGAGAGAGAAGAGCATGGACCACTTGTCGTCGAGCCATCTTGTTGATGGACTCGCTCGTCCACTACAACCGCGTGGAATCAGATTTCGAAGCAGGACATTTCGATTAGGATACATGCGATTTCAACGGAAGATGAGTTTTTATTTTATTTTCAAAACGATTCCCGTAGCTTTTTTTCCGCTAGTAAATTTTATTCTCCCTCTGACGAATATCATTGGATCCATCGATAAATTAAATAGAATTATAAAGAATTAAACTCAAAATTTCACAATTAATTATTGGCAGATCGGAATAAAATGTGTTTTTTTTTCTGCTGAGAAATTTTTCCTCGTTCCTGAATCAAGACAAATTTGTCTGCGTAGGCAAATTTGAAAATGGTAGGTTTTCAATTTTCGCAGGTTTAGTTCCCTTAGAATTTTTCCATTTACAAGTTTTTAGAGTTATTCGAGTAAAAAAGAAATTTGGTAGAATAATCATTTTGCAATATTTTTATTTGGCCACCACATTGCTACACTGGGTCAGACTAACCCAGAGTGTACTCAAGCTGCTTGTCATCAGCAAACGTGCGATCGATTATTTTTGAAAAAAATCTGCCTGATTGTTTAAAAAAATGCATCGCCAATTTTCACTGTTCAAGGAGTGACGATTTTTCTCAAAGAATCCATAACTTTTTCAATTTTTAATATTTTTCGAGAACCAGAGCCGAGGATGTTCTGACGAGAAATATATTTCGTGTCATTGCGAGATTTACAGAAAAGGTATTTCTGTAAATTATTTTCGAAAGGATAAAATCACTGATTGTGGTGAGATTGACTTTACAGTTTCCGAAAGTATTTCACCGCCCTAAAAACCTGTCCGGGTCAATACGACCCAGAGTGGCATCGAAGGGTTTAGATTGATGGAAAAAATTAATTCATGCTGCTTCGATGACCTTGTTGCAGGAGTTACAGCAAGGCAATGGAAGTCTCGGTTGCGCGAGTGCGGTTGCTGGCTTACACAATTCATATCACAGTATGAAGATCAAACACGAACCGTTCCAATTGTCATCGACTTCATCGTTGCCGTCGCTTCATCAAGGTAATATACTCCTGCATCCTTATTATCCTCACATTTTCATGAAATCTCTCAAGGAACTGGAATCATCGTCAAGCCCCAAAAAAATCATTGGAAAATGATAAAAAAAAAAAAACAAAATTTCTTTCGATCCGAAGAATGAATGAGTTTCCCAACCAACTGCGATCGATCAATTTTTTTCCATTTATTCCAATGAGTAGCGAATAAGAATTTCCGTGCCGAACCAAAACGAAAAACTGATGAAAACCGAGGCCTGTATTGCTCATCGTTAGAGATTCACTTTGAACGCCACACTCCCTTGAACTTTATTTTTGTGTCCGAAGAAAATCCTCCAGCATTGCTTTTCAAAAGATTTGTTGTTCTCGGGCCTTTCTCCAAGTAGTTTTTTGAAATTTGAATACAAAAGTCGATGAACGATTTTTTCTGCTACGACGTTCCGATAACTTCGTACGACTACGAATGGATTTATGAATGAAGAGGTCTCAACTTTCCTGCTCTTATCTCGCATTCTCGAGGATCTCGTTATTGCCATTTCGTCAGAGTCGATGTGTTCAGGCACCGATACATTATATATATATGTGCTCAGGAATGATAAAGCCAAGGTATATAGTGAGATGAAACGACTTGTATCCTCTTACGCACTTATGCGAGTGTTATCGGTTAATCGGGGGAGGAGATAGGCAAGAAAGAGAAGGGTGAATACGAAGGTTCATCATAACAAGATGCCGAGCTCTCGAGATATAGTTTGGCGACGCGTAATCGGAGCCGAATCGTTCGGGAATATTTTTTCTTCCGTGCACATTAATTTTTTTACAAAAAGATAACGCGATCGAAGTTAATGAAGCAGCTTCTGGTGCTCGAGCCATTCGCTTGCATGGTATTAATCGAAAGATTTCCTCAAGGCTCTTCTAACGAATGTCTGAGAGCCTGCACAAAAAAAAGGGATGGAGACTCCGGTGGAGACTCAAGAATGGGCAAACGCAGTATTATTGTTTGTGCAGCCTTTTGAAACGCGTGCCGTTTGCTACGTTAAGATCACGATAGTTTTGGGCCACTCAGAGTTTTGGAAGATTTTTGTCAGCTCGTAGTCACAGGTGGTGAAATTTGAGCTTGAAAAATGTCACACTCGATTCTTCTCGAGACGCCTTTCAGATTTAGGGCTCGGCGTGTTTTTCTGCTTCCGGAATTGTGAAACAGAGCTTGATTTGTATTTTATAAATATACAGCTTTGTTTATTAACCTTTGCAGTGCACTATCAGTGCATATTGGGTCAGTTTGACCCGGGGCGTTTTTCAAAAAGTTGTATTCCAGTAAATATGCATTTGTTTTTGTGTAAAATTACTGATATTTTATGGCCCCATTTATTTTTTGACTGAAACGATAATTAAATGTGAAATAATCGATGACAGAAAATTTTTGGGGTCAAAACGACCCAGTATGAACTCGGAGGGTTAATGCGTGTTTGCTGTACGTTTGCTTTACCGCTAATGCTTTTTTACTGTGTTTGCGGAAATTTCAAAAAATCTCGAATCATTTTAACACGAAGAAAAATGTTCGTGTTGTTCGGAGAAAACAAAGATACGGGAAAAGCCAAAATTTTTGTCTATTTGTACGCGAATTTTGATCTTTACGAAGACGAAAAAGAATTTCTCGAATGGACGCGACCATAGGTAGTTAAAAATTCCTATATCGAAAAATGGCGAGGTCGTGATTACAAGAAACATCGATAGAGAAAAAGTTTGATGAATACGTCGATAATTAATAGCTGCTCGAACGTCTTTGACCAGAAAAGAAGTAAATTCTTGAGGGAAAAAGGGCGAGGCTTCGTTCGAGGAAATATTTCAACGAATTTAGAAAAATAGAGAAAAAATATATTTTCGTGAATATAAGAGAGAACGCGAGTGGAAATCGAGCACAAGAATTACAGTCGCTAATCTCAGAAGCCGGTGGCTTAAGTTCGCCACTAATATATGGAAACGACGAGAGGGAAGTTGGGCATTGCGATCTGATGATTTTCAAGGGTCGCTTTCGTCCTCGTTCCAGCGGAAGAGTATTTCTTCGTTGTCGCTCTATCTTTCTTTCTCTCTCTCCGTCTCTCTCTCTGGTCCTCACTCATTTGTAAAAAGAAGAGAACACGGCCGGTGATCTCTTGCCGACCAAGACGACGAAATGCGTTATAAAGCCCCCGGTGTGTCAGGATGACCCACGCGAACAGCTGGTAATTATTGTTTGGCATGAATCCGCAGGGCTCTTCGTATGCTTAAACGTCACTCTAAAAGCCTCGATAAATTCGTCTTGTCCTGCGCTAAATGTTGGCAGTTTAATACCTTTGATATATACGAGCCATCGTTGGATAAAATTAAATTACGAATGATTTATCATGCATGCCCAAATCATGTGGCATATTCACAAATAAAATCATTTCTTAATATTTCCTTTCTCTCTGAACTCGAAAACTTGTGCTTTATCATTAAACTTAAACGAACGAAGTTCTTTTACGGGATTCCTTGCAGGAACTTCAGTATTTTTCACATGCATCATCTTTTGGCACAACGACGCGTGGAAACACTTTTTATTTCGCCCGAAAAATATCGAGCCAAGTTGCCCAAGTTTCGGTGAAAAAATATAACTTTGAAAATTTTCGATTTCGCGAAATATGTTCTATTAAAAAAATCCCCATGTTTCATAAAAACAATCCTAAGAAAATAACACTGTTCCCTCCATATATTGTCAAAGGAACGGACGAACTTTCCGAGTTCATTTCGCAAGGTTTTGGGTTTAGTAATCAATAACAAAAAATCGAACAATCGAAAAATTAAACTTGAATATCATTGAATCATAATTCACGAGATTTCTACATTTTAATTAGTATTTTATTGGAGCTCGTGAAATTACAAAAAAAAAACAGTGTATTTGTTACCGCTCTGTGATGAAAGAATCTAATTACGGAAAAAAATTGTGTTGGCTGTTAAAAATGCTACAATTTGAGCAACGTAATCCGTCGTTGAGATTTTAGTGAATTATATTTGTGCTACCACCCCATAAAAAATGGTGATCTTGGCTATTTATGTTCGAACGAGGTCGCAGAGCTCAAGTATGTAATCTTCGCATTGACATATATATGTAAATGGGGCTTTTCATATTGAGTGAGATGATTTTACGACATTCCGGATTCGGGTATTCATTTGGAATCTCGTAAAGTATTCAGTACAGAGAGAAAAATTGTTAAAGTTGTAACATTCGTAACGCAGCTGCGTAAATTTTGCTTTGTTCTCGATTCCACTCCCGAGGTTTCTCTCGTGGATAACAAAATTCCAACAATGGAGAGAAAATTAAAACTAAATAATTGAACCCAAAGGATAAATTTCGGGCAAATTTTGCTATGGAAAACGTAAATTTTGGCAGTAAACATCAGCCGAAAGTTAAAATTCCTGTCTCTTTGAATTTGAGGCAACATTTACAAACAGACCTTTCAATTTGCATGAGGGAGTTATAAAAATCTTTCCTCAAATTTTTCAAGTTTTATTTTCTCCTCGCGGACGTTTATATTTCGCGGAGATATAATAATATTTAAAAAATATTCTTAATAATTATTAAAAAATGTGAGCAAATACATAGAAAGTTTTCATCCATATTCATTTTAAAATATTGCTAACTTTCCGCCCAATTGCAGACAAAAAATTGCCATGCTTGAATCTCTCAAAGGGACGATATGGTCCCAGGGAACTATGTCATCGTAGTGATTTTTGACATAATTTTCTCTCCGTATAGGAAAGTCGAAACGACCAACAGAATCACAGAATATACGCGGTCGAATTCAAGTTCAGTTGACATTGAATATCCTATGCGTTCGTATGTTCAATTGTGTGTGAATTTCACTCGAGATTCGTTCACGTTCCAAGAGATATATAGATGTATATATTACTGTGTAGTATATTTATAAATGCGTAGTAAACAAGGGCACGATTTGGGGGCAATCATGGTTATATGTGACTGATAAGACAGAACGGATTGGCGTTTGTAGTAACGATATCATTAATGCGTAGTTATCACATATGTTTGATACACTCGATTATATAATAATTTAACTAGAAAGATCGTTAATTGTTATTGGGCAACACTGCCTTAAAAATAAAGGAGCGAAACGAAAGGTAAACAAAACAGAAATCAAACAACGTATAAACTATGCAATAAATAATTGAAAAACAAGCGTTCAATGTTGCGTTGACGATGTTTTCAAAAAGCTTTGAAAATCATAGCAATAACAAAATACGGTTATTGTTATTCTTATTATCTGTAATAATGAGTCGACGAACCGCGTGGTCCGATAAATCGGTCGGGCCCCTTCTCGCCAATCGTAATCGCTTTTTCGCTGATCCGTACAATTTGACAACCTAACGAGCTACCCACGATATTCGTACCCTTTCGCAAACTGAACCGCAGCCGCGTTCGTGACCAGTTTTGACCTTTTTTTCTCACTCGTTACCATTCGGAGACTCTTTCTTTAGAAAGGAATTTATTTACGATGTATAGTTAACACGATTAAATAGAATTGAGGGATCGAGGAAATATCGAAGAAAACCGCGGTGGTGCAAGAGGCTGGTTGGAAAAGGGAAGATACTGCGCTGACGTGAAATGAGGGTATTGACAGAATCGATGCATGAAAAGGATCATTTTTCACAGTGTTATTGAGTTCCCTCGAAATAATCAATTTCCCGACGCGGGCCTCGTTGAGGTTTTCATGTTCCTTTTTCATCGGAGCATTTGCTCACGATGTTTCATTCCTCGTATCCTTCATTTTTTCAATCCGCGTCTTCGCTACTTGAATCTTGTTGAGCAATTGAAAAAATTATTCAATCATTCGTTAAATGAATTTTCAATTTTTCTGCAATATCCATTGGAAGTTTCTTGATAATTAGTTCGGAACATGATTATCGCATCTAATGGTAGAGCTGGGAATATTTGAACTTGATCTCGTTTGCCGGTTTGTCTCGCTATGATTACGATTCGCGAATATAATTATAGCAGCTGAAAATACGTATCCAGGGAATCATTTCCATCGATCATCTAGTTATTGAGAATTTTTAAAAAAATTTCAAAATTCAATTGAATTTCATTGAAATTTCATAAATTTTCTAATATTTTAGAAAAAAACTCTGCTGAGCTTATTCATCAGTGTTTCTTTTTCTCGAAATAATTTGTACCTGTAATCATTCATTGATTGATTCATTGAAGTTAAAAATGGGGAAACAGTCCAAATTTGTTCCAGCCTGAAAAAATGTTGTTAAAAGAAACATTTCAAACAACAATACCGCCTCGATTATTTGAGAGGGTTAACCCAGTCGAGAACTTGTTGAGAACCGTATTCCTGGGCAATACATACGTGACAAGCACACACATACGTTACAGATAGGTCGTAATGCTCTGAGAGAGCTCTATCTTGTGACGAAGATGACCCTTCTGCCCCTTGCGTACATATCCGAGAGACCTGAGAGTCTCTGAGCGAGATTCTTCGCCTCGAAGACTCAAGTAATCCCAATGATCATTGTATACCTATACAGTGTACGGATAAAATTCTTTCGCCAAGTAGAATCTCTATTCAGTAACCACACGCAGTTACGCCCACGGAAAACTGGAATAGAATTAATTTTCTTCTCCATCATGAAAATCATAGCACGAAAGTTCGTTTCGTCAATTTTTTTCTTTATAATCTCACATTTTATTTGTAAAACTAACTCGTTAGATTATGCACCATTGAAATGGAATCAATATTTGTCAATCACACAGAATGAAATCCAAAAATACATGAAATGTTACGAAGAGGTTGAGCCACTGCGGGGGACCGAGAAATAATCAGCACATTTTTGTTTTTTATTTTTTTCGAAATGACTGAATGTTACGTCAACTATTGAAGAACTATGAAAAATAATTCCTCGCACTGATCATTACCAAAGTGCCTGTTGCAAAGCTGCACTTACTTTTCGACGCGACTAACATGAAGAATTATACAATTCATTAGATCTTTTAGTATCGACCTTACTCAACAATTCTGAGGTTACACACTGCATTCATTCGGTCATCTAGAAAAAGTTTGAATAATTCAATGATGGAGTTTGCATTTTTGGAACTTAACGGAATCCCATGTTTTATTCGATTTTTTTTAAGGCACAGCTAAAAATTCACATGCTGTGTCCGTCTATGAAAATCATTTGGAAATGACAGACCGAAAGTAAAAAAAAATTCAGGCGATTCCAAAAATCTAAAAAATTGTGAATGGATAAAATTTGTTTCGGTGCGAACTTCAGTGTCATGATGTAATGCATCATATTTTTTCATGCGTACAGCTCGAATTTCTATGAATCTCCATTTACTGGAAAATTTGAAAATAAATGACACTCCACGAATAATATTAATAATAATGGTGCCGATAAAACAAATGTTATTGAAATTGAATAAATAATGATGAATATATAAAGAGCGCTGTATTCTCAGTATAATTTTGATTATTATGAGCAAGGGGTTGTATTGGATTTCGTAACGTGGACGATGGGAGCAAACATATCGCACATTACGTACTACGGTAACGACGCATAAAGCTTTCTCGTGTTCTACGAAGGCTGCAAACTTCTCTTTGGTCCGTGTTCATGTATAGCTGCTGCGAGAACCTCGCATTGCCCGTTCAGCCGCCGTCGGCGAGGTGTCATGTTTCCATAGCTCGCGAGTCGTAAGCCATAAGGCCCCTTCGCCGGTACCGCACTTCCCCTCGATTCGTCACTGAATCCCCGAGGCATGAGCTCTCGCAGGAGCCTAACAAACCGCCCTCGCGTTTCCCATCTCACTCCCGGGCCCATCGGGCCTGCAGAAAACTTTGACTCGTTCGTTCTCTCCGCAGACGACGTAATAAAATGTTTCACTTAATTATTACAATGCGAGTTCGTACATTTTTCTTTCAGTTTTTCTCATAAACATGGAAATTAAATTGAAATTTCTATTCGAATCGAATCAATGATCAATCTTGAGAGATTTTTTATTTTCAAAAATTTAACCGAAGAACAATAAAAATTATTAAAATTTTCGAAATCGGAATTCCGGTTCATCACGAAGACAGCTCTCGTTCGAAAATAACAACACGACTTGTCTTTGGTATTCGGTGATTCGCTTTTTGCTGAAAATCGACCTCATGCTTCTATGGGTTTATTACGCGACATGGAGAATCTGTTGCTTTTATAAAATCCAACATTTTCTTCGAATAGTGACAGGGGACGAGAAACGAAAGAATCAAAATCTCACGAACGATCATAGAAACAATACGGTACATTTTTCAATCAAAACGCCAAACCAAAGTGATGACGTTTTCTCGTTGAATCGATTAGATCCCCAGGTGTTTTCTTAGATACTCCGCTATGTGCTTCGGTCTCTGTTGTAGACCGTACGATCATTCACGGATGCAGAAAAACGAGTACATAATGCTTAATTGAGCATTCCGTCGATATGAGCCTCATACAAAATTGCCAGCACAGAGGAATTATATCGAGCGAACTCAACTAATGTAAATAATATCGTAGATATCATATGGAAAGTTATGAGAGTGCGATTACATACGAGACGAAAAAAAATGGGATCGCGTTACGTATTTCCGAGCGAAGGAGAGCTGCTAAATTAACGGCTAATTGTATATCTTGCTAAGGGCGCACGTGCCCTGCAGCGAGAGGAAAGCGATCGCTCTATCCATGTAGCAAGGATGTCTAGTTTTTTAAACGCGTTTCATAAAAGCTATTCGATCTTTTTTCTCTCCCTTGTCTGTAGGAAAATTGTAAATTCTTTTCCTTTATGTCTGCACTTTTTCATGATCCTTCGCGATGTTTTCGTACCGTTTTTCCGACTTTTAAACTGCATGGATGTCTGCATCAGTTCGATGAAGATAATGTAACAACTTTGGGTATTCCTGATCATCGTGAGTTTTCTTTGAGAGTTGTTTTCGAGTCAACAACAAAAGTGATTGAAAAAGTAGAAATTCTCAATCTAGAAATCGATCTTGATCGTCGGAGGTAAGGATTGAAGGTCAATTCCCTACCTGCGCGTCTATTTTAACGAACAGGAGCAAAAGTAAAAGTTGCAAAGTTCGATGAGAGCAAAGAGATGACAAAAAAAAATTGAAACGTTTGGCAACGCACACACACACACCTCGAGACAATGCAACTGGAGATTATGCTCGATACTTGACACTAGCTCTGCTCTCGTGACACTTGAACGTAATGATTCAGAGCTAAACTCTACTTCATCATAACATTATCTCTAAAGAATATTAACCCTTTGAGCCACGATGACACATGACGTTGAAATTTGCGTCGGTGGAATGCAACGGAATTTATTTTATTTTATTTTCTGAAAACAGAGCCAAAAATAAAAATTCAGTTTTCGTCTATGACAATTATTCGTGAATCAAAGACTGAATTGCAAAGAGAAATTGAGGCGATTCTGAAAATTCTACGTTCGGTAAATATGAACAGAATATTTCTCCTCCAACTCCATCGATGCAAACTTCAATACCGCGATGACACTCGCGTTATTGATTTTTGTTTTTTTTTTTTTTTTTTT
>JBAJMU010000001.1:28632013-28737165 GCA_037952995.1 Hyposoter didymator | reverse complement strand
TTTTTTTTTATCGCAACACAGAAATAAGGTTTTTCGTCCACATGGTCCCTGGGCAATTCATAAATTCACAAAGGAACATAAATATGTAGTCATCATTTTCCCATAGCACACTTTAATAGATCGCTTAAACATTTTTCATTGCAACTTTCAATTTTTTTATTTCATTAATTTATCAAAATTGTTATGCTCTCCTTGCGAATGATCATTTGGAGATAAGAAATTGTTAACTACTATTTCGAATGAATGAATATTTGATGTTTGTGTTTTGTTAATGCTAAACGCATAAAACTACAGATGCGAATATCTTTTTCCCGGTGCTCTGTATGGCCTTTTGAAAATTTGACTGAATATTTTTCTAATCACGATCTACTACTGTACCAAATTTCATTTTGTTCTGAACGTTATTTCCAAAACCGAAAGTACTACCTCAAGATTTTTTCTCGGTTCATATTGATGTCATAGTTCGGTTTTTTTTTTAATTTATTTTGAAACAAAACATCGCAGAATATGTACGAAAAGTGTCGTTTCGTGATTTACATTATTGTTTGCTGAACTGGTCGGTTGAACAATCCTGAAAATGAATATGCTGTTCAGTCAGACGTTGTGCAACAATGTTTCAACAAATTTGTTATTTTCACAATATTTCGTGATTCGTTTAGTTTCCGTATCTTTTTTCGATCTGATGACGTTCGCATATGTTTTTGTTTGTTAAAAACCGAATCTGTATCGAACTCGTAATCCGGAAGTTATGACGAAAAAAAAATAGTGTGAAAATATATGGAAAATCGTTGGGGCGATTCTCGTTTGCGTATGCTTGCTTCACACTCACCGTTATGAAAAGCGCTCGGTTTATATTCAACGACGAGAATGATGTCATAGCACGTATTATATTTCGCATATTGATGCTTTTAATGCGATTCCGAGGTACAAACGACTCTGGCGTTTCAGGAATTCGTGTCGAACATTTTTTTCTTCATTTATACTTAAGCATCGCATCTTTAATATGCAAATTTCGACACATTTTCAACGGATCATGATGAACTTGGTATAACGTCCCAGCCATGAATATATAATTTAAAAAAAATAGTTAAATTTGTTCAGTTATTAATAATAATGCATTGGGCTACGAAAAATGATGTCGAAGTTTGCATCATTGCAGTTGAACGATTTTTATCAATTCATCATTCATCGGCTCAATTTTTCTTTGACATTCAAATGTGATTCGCAAATCATTGTCATGGACGAACACTGAATTTTTATTTATGGCTCTGTTTTTAAAACATAGAACAAAATGCAACGACTCAACATTTTATCCCAAAGAATACAAATTTTCTTGCCAACTTGAATGAATTGCTTGAATATTTTTCATGGAAAGTTTCTATTTCATTATTTCATTTGAATTGCCCGATGAAATTTTTGGCAAGTAGTGGAGAAAAAAAATATGACGGATCGAAAAAATCGAATGACGTGTAGAAATTATGGCGAGAGTCATCGATCTTGGGTCCAGTCGGTCAACCATATTTCTTCGTTCATTTGAATTATATAAAATATGAACGATTAATCGAAATTTGAAAAATAATTTACGAAATTAATGATCTCAGAGGGCAGAACGAATTTCGCGGAAAAAAGTGGCTCTTTTGTTGGACACTTTTCGTTCGGATATAACGAACCGAGAAGCACGTGGATAAAGCAATTTCATAGGCAGTTACACGCCTCGTCAGTGGCCGTTTTTTTATTTACGTTTATCGTACGGCGTACACGCGAGTACTCAGTGCATGAAGAAAACGATAAAATCGGACTGGCCAAACGTTCTCAATGACTTTATAGCTATTAACGACACCAAAACTTTACCGCGGAGATTTCATGTTTTCTATTCTATGAGCCAGAGCCAATGATCTATCAAATAACCTCCAGCACTCGGTGCTTTCATGATCTCCAACTTTCAACAAAATCCACGTATCCTTGAAACGTGATCAACGGATGCTTTATTGATCAACACAAACTTTTCATCAATAAAACGAAAACCTATGGAAAATAAAACGAAATTTCGTTAAATGTTTCTGTTCTTTGACGTTTGACCAGAATCTCATCGATTCTCCCAATTCAAAAAGAATCAAATTGTGCAGAAATTCTTAATTTAGGATTCAGACCAAGCAGTGCTTGAGTCGAGTTTTTTCTGGGCAGATTAGTGTTTTCTCTTCGTAAGAATGATCCGAAGTTCAGATTGTGTGGAGCATGCATTCGATAACGTTGAAAGAATAAAAAGTTGAACGTTTTAGTATGAGATCGAAAAATAAAACATGTTTTCGTCGACACATCGTTTTGTCCCATTTTGGAAAATAGTAAAGTACGAAAATGAGCCTGTGTTCATTTTGGTATCACCCTTTTTTCTCGGATTTCCTAAAGCCATCATTTTCCTCATACATTATGTGGCTCCCACCCACTCGCCAATGAATTTCGAGCTTCAAGCACGTTCAGGACAATTTTCACCGCCGTTCTCCTCTTGCTCGTTCGGCTATACAGCGCCCAAGAGTCTCAAACAAGTCTCGATTTTCGTACGGTGGAACGTGACTCCGTGAGTTCCAATGCAAACGAAGCCTTCAGCCTGCTTTTATATACGCTCTAGTACAAATGGTTACCAAAATACACTCTTGTTTATCTTCACATTTACGGGAAAGAGTTTAGTTTCTTCAATGATCATTCATGCCTTCGATTTATTTGACGGCAACACTTTATTTTTCTCCAATATAAACTCCACTATTATTCAAACTTTATAAGACATTATTTGACCCATTTCAAATTCAACCAATAAATCGGTTCGAAACAATATTTCATTGATCTCTTCATGAAAATGTCAAAAAAATTTGGTAAATCAGCGTGACTCGCGTATCGAGACGATAATTATCAAAAAGTATCATTAAAATTTCGTTTAGAACTTTGCCTCTGAAGTCATTTTTCCATATGAATGGTCGACTGCTGGGAAAAAAATGCAAAGATTCTGTGGCAGCTATAAAAGAAAGGTGTCATCGAGCGTTTCACAAAATTATTTCCGATAAAACTTGAAATCGTGTGATCAGCGAACGATTTTTCATTACCGTAATTTTCAAGAGATTTTTACGTGCTTCTTTGAGGGTTTTGGATTTTTGTTTTCGACGCGAGTTTCTTTTTCCCAAGTCGATGAGCATTTTCACTCGCACTTCAGGATTGTTATTACCCAAAAACTGTGATTATATTTTCTCAGTTTAGTTCAGTTCTTGGCATTCTAACTTGTCACTGAAAAATGTTGAAAATGCGACTAAAAAGCAAGACTCTCCTGGGAAGGGTTACCTCAATCAGGGCGTCGTAAAAAGGGCCTCATTAGAAAAAGATGAAGACGTTGCAAATTCTTTCTTCCACATAATGAAAAAGTAATTCAATGAAAATTCAAATTTCCCTTTTTTACGATTATTGTCGATTGGGTTCGATCAAAAGGGAAGAATAATCGGAATGGACTGAAAAATCTTGCATGTGTACAGGAATATTTCTCTGAGCATAAAATTGAAGTACTTCTTCTGAATGATTCCTCACAAAGCTTCTTTCTAATCTCCTCGAGTTTGTAACTGGAGCATTAAGCGTGTCGTTCCATCACTCGTCGGGCGTTCGGGTATAGGGTGTTGGTATACGATGCGTTATCGCATGAGGTAACGGATTGCTCGCGAGGACCTAAACATCTTTTTGTCGCTGCGTATCGCGCATTAAATCCACCGAGTCCAAGCGGGTGATTTTTGGAGGGGCGTCCTCGGTCCTCGGGTTCCATGACGAGATCGGCCATTCGAATAAGAAAGACTCACCGCACGAGGCGAAAAAATAAGACGAAGATGACGACGTTAACGGTCCTAATTGTTTGCGCCTTGATTTACTTCCTGGAACAGCTCTGTCGTTCATATATTTTTCTTTCGTTTTGTGCTTCCAAGCTTCGTCGTGTGCGGGTGCGACTCATTTTTTCTCTCTTCGAAATGATGATTTCTCGTCTCAGGTCGCCAGACCCATCGATTGTATACTTCTCATCCATAATTGGCGATCATGTGAAACCCCCGAGTGTGCAAGCGCTCGAACAGATTTCCTTCTTGGGATTTATTTATTGAACACTCCTTCGCAGCGAGCCTCTCCGTACTCATCGCCTCATTGTTTCAAATTCTCGGAATAGAAATTTCAAGAATTCCATTCAAATCGATTCCGCGTCGAGCGTATCTCCACGTAGGAAGTATGTGCAGGAAGAGTTTGTATTCTTTCTGATCGATAGGAGACGAAAAATGAGCTTCTGTAATGAAACGTGTCCATCTTTTTATTTCTTCTAACGTATACCAATGACATGCCTGCAACTTTGTCTCTTTAACGTTTTCCGATTTCAAAATTATGAAATATGTTTATGTAACTACGTAATCAAAAAAGTTTTTGTTCCAAATCAGACATGACCCCGTAATAAATAATATGCAAATTTTCATAAAATTAGTCCTCCAAAAAATACTTCGGAGCCTTCGAGTGTCTTGAAAACTATGGTGTGTGTTTTTATTTTTTTTATTTTTTAAATAATCAGAAAAGAGACGGAGATTGCGTGCCGCCAAAATGTATTTCTTTGCTTGTATTTGTGGTAAGCTGTGGCGTTGCATTTACCATATTTGAGAGTAAAAATAGCGGTAAATTAAATGACCTTTTATGCAATTTTCACTTAATGGTGGTTCGCATTCGAGGTTGTGAGAGGACCACAAAGCTTCGAACGTGTGCAAGTTTTCAGTATCTTCCGGTTGAAATATCGATCGCTGTGTAGTCGTTGGTTGATTCGTAATTGTTCGTTTTACCTGGCATTTTTGCAGTGAGTAATTTCGTATCGGATTTGCCATCGAATTGCATGAGTAAGACGAGCGAATCATCCATGAAAATCGATGCAACTGGCAGCGATATTTCGCGTTCTCTGACGTCGCACCATTTGGCCAGTGAAAGTAATTCGCATCATCATCCAGCCGATCATCACAGTCCGAATTCCGTAGTTTCGATGCATAGTTCGTCGCAACCGACTCATCATCATCATACTCATCACCATCAACAGCAGCAGCAACAACAACAACAACAACAACAACAACAACAGCAGCAGCAGCAACATCAGCATCAAGGACTCGACGACAAAGACGAATGTTCACCGTCTGGAACGTTGCATAGCTCCTCAGGTAGCAATCCATCGACACCCAGTGGGGCATCTGTTGCAAACACCGCACCGGAAGCTGCTCACACCAAAATTTCCAATGGCCCAACATCCGCTACCACCTTGGCACCCAGTTCCTCGTCCGGAAAACCACCCTTCAGTTATGTTGCTCTCATAACAATGGCCATCAATCACAACGTTCACAAACGAGCCACTCTTCGCGAAATTTATGCTTACATCAAAGCCAAATTTCCATATTTTCAAGAAAATACCAAAGGCTGGCAAAACTCTATTAGGCACAATTTATCACTGAACGAATGCTTCGTCAAAGTTCCCAGGGAAGGAGGCGGTGAAGGGAAAGGCAATTTTTGGAAACTAGGTAAGACTTTTCCATTTACCATTTTTTTACTGCACAAATTCGACGATTTTCAAGTTTGCATCGTTGGAATGCAACGAAATTATTTTTTTTCTTGTGCAGAGCTCGAGATTGCCATTCAATATTTGGTCAGGACAATAAAACCATATTTTTTAGGATCCAAACACAAAATCGTCACAAAAATTGTCATGGTTTTTGAAATTGCACGAACAATGAAAAGAAAAAGTATTTTTCGTTGGACCCCAATGTTGCGAACTCTCGTGTCGTCTAATTCGTTGGTCAGAGCGAATTTTTCTTTCGAGAATTTTTTTTACTCCATTCAAAGCTGCTATTGGAAATTATAAAATTAATCACGACTGATTTGTTTTTTACCTTACCGTATGAAATAAAATGAACATTTTTAATTGTTGGATCTTTGTTGTTGATTCGAATTGTGGATTCAATCTCTCGAATGTTCTGAATTCCTTGTAGAGGCTGGCTACGAAAATATGTTTGAGAATGGAAACTTCCGGAGACGAAGACGCATGAAACGTCCATACAGAAGCGCGCCCTACCAAAAGTCACGTTTTCGCGATCCTTATCCAACCTCTCATGTTCATTTTGCGCCTTCGAGGAATCTTTTCAGCCACTCACCACCTTCGTACGCTCCAACAGGATATACTCGTTATGACCCAAGGTGCGATAGCATTTATTTGATTTTGTCCCCAGAAAACACCAAGCGAACCCATTCACCTTTAAATTACAAACCGGTGTAAATATTCACCCCACGGACCTGTTTATTAAGTCGTTCGGAAAGTAGTAATCGGACTTGTTAGTATATGAAACTTTTGGTTGTTTTTTTTCGTGCCCATGAGAATGTGTGGAAAGAAAATTCAATTCCGCCAAGGGTTAGTTGGTGATTCAGATAATTCATTTGAATACCTCGAAATGTTGAAAAAGTAATTCCGAAAGGAAGTTCAAAGTTTGCCTGGGGTAGATATCTACTTCGGTTTGTAGTATGAGAAATATTTCGATCAATTGAGTGGATGACGGAGAATGAAATTTCTTAAAATTCAATGGTTCCTTCTGCAGTACTTGGAGTCTCCAACAACCTCAGATGTCCTACGGCCATTGCCAGGCAGTGAGTAATTTGAATAGTTTTTCATTTTATAATTTCATTTCTGATTTTTAAATATTTCTTCGTTTTTATGGTGAACGAAATTTTTTCTTCAAGAGTGATTCGACATGGCTCAAAATTGATAGAATGAGAATGAAAAAACTTGAAATGTATGAGGATTTTAATTTTTTAGATTGGATGAAAATTATTTTCAAGTTTTCCCAATTTTGAAGGACGATCGTAGCTTGTGAAAATGTGAGGTTTTGGAAATGTGTAATTTTTTTGTTCTATTCTTTCAGCCACAGCTGCAACCGATGCAATCGATGCAGATACCAACGATGAATGGTTACGGGCAGCTCGGAACATCGCTCTGTGAGTCTCAATTCTTCGATACAACGAATTCCTTGTTTACAATTAGGAATTCTCTTAAACGTTCGGCCAAAGCGTTTCAAGGCAATTATCTTGATGTTCCAGGCGGAACCTCGAGCTCACCAGGTTCAATGCCGAGTACAACGTTCGGTGGTAGCTTCGCTGCTTGTAGTAGACGACACGAGAGTTCGATGTTTCCTGATCCAATGTCCGGCAGATGTCCATATTGGCCTGAAAGTAAGTTTTTCATTTTCCAAATCCATTTTCCTATTTATTTAATCGTTCCAACCTTCAAATTAATTAGCTCGAAATGAAAAAAAAAAAAATCAAACAAATTAACCCTACACCTCATGAGTTGTTTTTCTTGCAATTAAACGCATAACTGGGGTCCAAACGCACCTCACGTTTCTCTTGATCATAAGATCGTCTCCATGTTGATAAACAAACTTTCTCATACATGATTTTCTTCATTTTCTCATAAGGAAGAGAATGATGTCTGAGAAATCTGATTTCATGCACATTTAGTTACCGAAAAACCCATTCGGAGGAAAAACCGAAAAAATCAGCAAAAAGCTCGCGTGGGGTGCGTTAGGACCCCAGTAATGAATTGTAAGGATAATACTCAACAAAGAGTTTTAAGAAATGTATAAAAATATTTCCAAAACCAATGATGACCAGAACTCCTTTGAAAAAAAAAAAAATCTATCGAAATTTGGAACTCGCAAAAATCGAGACATTTGTACAAAAGCAAAACTGTGACTGTAGTGTTGAACGTGAAGGAGGAACCGGGCAGTTCACCGGTGGGTGGAACGAGCACAGTAGCGACGATGGGAAGCGTTGGTAGCGGGATGGTTGGTTCGACGACTCCTTCGAGCGTCTCGTCCTCAGGATTTCAAAGTGTCGAGTTTCAGGCTCGTTCCAAGTGTTACATGTGAATTAGGAATTTGTCCCTTTATACGAGTGCATGAAAAAAATGAAGAAAAACAAAGCCTACAGACGGCTTTCCCTACCGATTTGACATGCACGTTTCGCCTCCGATAATCGAAGTGCTCTACACATATAAATGTTAGTGTATACGAAGCAGCCTTTCCGCGTATAGCCAGCAAGATCGAAAGCTTGGGCGACGCGAATTAATTCGGCTTGATTAATGACTTTTGGTGCAATCGTGACAAGCTCATCCATATTGTTACCGATTGCTTGTCACGTACGAATTATAAAATATACGTAACGTGCTAGACGCGTTCACTTGTGACGCGTCAACAAAAAACTTAAAAAATGAGGAAAATAAACGATTTACATACAAATGCTTCACTCGAGTGATCTCGTTTTCACGGATAACTGCAGGATGTTTAGATCGTAATGACGTCTGATTCATACGACAATGGATTGAGAGAGATTAAGAGTGAATGAATCCAATACATTATTCTTAATAGTAACTGCGATTTAATTTACTATAAAAAAACTATTATTATTTATAATTATATTTAAAATAATTGTGATGCCAATTGTAATAATAATAATACGTCGATGTAAATGTAATTCTTTGTCACGTAAGATATGTTAGATCGAGAATCGAGGTAGATATGTAGAATAATTGTCGTGGAGATTGTTCATTTCTTTAAAGACATTGAATTTCTTTGAAAATTTGAAAGTTGTAGCGAAAGTGGTAAAATGTAAAGCTAAGGGACTTAAAATTATGCAATAAATAACTATTATTTATCGTCTATTTTCTGTCTTTTTCGCTCTTGGGGTCAATATGACCCAAGACTAAATAAATCTTGGTGCGACAGGTGAAGTACCTTTTTTTTCAACGTCAACTTTGCATGTTTCGCTTAGTCAGGCATTTTAGGATTGATTTGAAAAAAAAAAATGTCTCGAATTCATTTCCTATCGAGAGTTACGGACTCGTCAGCGAATTGGGTCTATTCGACCCAATGTGGGAACGCCACGGGACGAGAAAGCACACTAGGACCTCAAGGTTCACAACAATTCCTACTAGATCGAGCAGCAAGTTAATAAAACCAATAACTGTTGCCAGAAAACCGGGAGTTATGAGCGATTCAGACTGGTGGACCGAGAAGTCTCTTCTGTTTCATAAAATCGTCGATCAAATTTTGAAACTTCATAACGAGTGTGTAAAAAACATACATAAGGAATTTTGAATCGAAATAAATGTTAACTAAGTTCTGAATTAGTTTTTTACCAACTATCTTTACTCTGTTGTTTGGAAAAATGCAAGAATAGTCGAGGAATTTGTTTTAAGCCACGAAAATTTGTTTCCTGGTCATTTTGGAGATTCTGGGGTCATCTGGACCCCCCGAATTATGCCTGATACTCCAGCCAAGTCTCCGAGACTCAGTCGTGTGATCCAGAGTCCTCGTATCGAGTAAGTACTTCATTCGTTCGAATTATTCGTCATGATTTGGTATCGAGATGAAAAAACGTCGGAGGGCGGAATTGGCTCGGTCAGATCATCAAAAGAGATTTGAACGAGTGGCGGTAAGAACACTTGGAGAATCGTTGCATACCGAAGTTTTTATCGTATCGAAAAAGAAAAAAAATTGGCCGAGAAAGACGAAAAAAGAGGCAGTAAAAAAAAAGAGAATGCATTGTACGTGTCGATAAAAAGCTCCGCCCACGCATCAGAGGTTCTCAATCACATCACGAAAGTTTAATATAAATCGCGGTTTATTTTAATGGAGCCATATATTTGATCAGTTTTGGAATTCGTGAATAATCGTTTTTTCTTTCTTTCGCTTTGTCCCGATACTTTTAGTTTTCTGTTATCGACATAAATTGGAACGACAAATTTCTTTAAACATCGAATAAAGTTTTTCGATCCAGGCAAAAGCCTTGATTTATTGAAATACACTCCGTTAAAAATATCGAGTGTTTTGTTGCACTCGAAGAATTTTTTTATTCGACGAGTGCGAAAAAACTTTTGTCTTCATTCAACTTTTTTCCAACGGAATTTGTATTGAGAATTTCAATTTCAAAGAATTTTTTTTGAATTTGAAGAACTTCCAACACTTTATCGTGATTTCAAGAAGTTTGTTTTACTTTTTGGGCAGAGTGGAGATAAAATTGAGGAAAGAAATGATTTCCATGAAAATGAATCGAGAGAAAATTGACAAAATTTTCAACGTAAATCCAATTTTTTTTTGTAGCCTTTTATAAAAATGATGCTCGAGTTATTCAAACGAATTCCTTTGAATTTCTAATAATTCGTACATGTCTGCCATCCTCGAAGAAAACTCATAGTTTTGCTTTTCATTTTGAAGTAAAAAAAAGGCTGATGGTGATTAGATGTTGAGATGAGTGGTTAGAGGATACGCTGACGCGTGATTCTCACCCGGTGGCCGTAGCAGCAAAACAGAATTAGAAATGGGGAGAGCGAGAGAAACGTTTTCAATCTCTTATTTTTCTCTCTCTTTCTTGGGATATGTGATATCTCGTGAGAACGGTGGAAGAGTGCGTAAAACACGAGAGTCTTATAGAGCATGAACGATGCGCAACAGCTGAGTGAGAATCCACGTTGCTACTGTCTCGCCATATACACTGTCAAATAAATGATCATTAAAACGAAAAAACGTTCTTATTTTAAGTCAATTTTCACTTTCGTTCGATGATTTCTCGAGTGAAACTGATGAAGACCGCGTTGCGATTCATTCGATATTCGCAACGTTTGTCAACATCATTAAAACTGTTTGAAAAGATTTTCTAAAATTCGTAACCAAGTACAAAAAGTAAGCCAACAAAAAAATAATGAAAATTAATATTCGAAAAGAATTCATGTGTCTCACGAAAAAGACTCCGAGACTTCATGTAATTTGCTACAATTTTTTCCTTTTTTATGACAGTCGTAGGCCCGAGCGAAGAAATACGAGCTTGTATTCATAAATAATAAAATGTCAAAATTTATTATCACGTGCGCGGTATCCTCGAGAAGCTGAAACATTTATAATTCGAAAGAACGATTTCGTGGCTGGGTCGAAATTAGCTCATTCCTGATGGAACGAACTTCAGATACTCTCTGGAAAATTTAATTTTCTTTTTTATTTCCTGAATTTCAAAAATAATTTGTCAACAAAAGTTTTTGAATAATGATATTATTGTACATTACATTTTCACCAAAATTCTCAATCATGTGCCTCAAGTTTATGTTCATTCCCACAATCTTCGGGGAACCGGAAAAATTTATTTCCACATCCAACAAATTATACGAACACTCGTATCAAAATTCGTTTATCGCTTGCCCATATTTTCGCCTGCAATTTCAATGGTTATTTTTTTTCTTCACTATGCAAAACATCAAATTCAATCGCACACGATAATTACAAGATGATTCTACAAAAATACTCTAGAAAAAAATCGTTCAAACAACTTTGACCAATTTTAGAATTTTTGAGAACGCCGTCCGAACGATTTGGCTGAAGTTTCCTGAATCCTCGATTTGTCTCTATCGCGACTGCCTAACAAGGCTGAAAACAAATTTCGTTAGTGTTGAAAATTCACAGAAAAAGATGAAATATACATAAATACCGTAAACGCGAATAGAATGCGAAAAAATGAATAGATAAATTATGTAAAAAATATAAATTACTTGGGATATTCAAAGAAGCCGAAAATGTGAGGCAAGAGTTGAACGATACGCGGAATATGGAAGGGAATACGAAATATTTGGTGTCAACGGGTTGGGAAAAAGGCGTGAAGGGAAGGTTTTGCAGAAGAAAGCAAGAAAAGTATAACGGATATGTGTTGGTAAGTACGAGAAGACGGGTGACATATAGCAACAGGCTCCGAATCGCTTAGCCGACTATTAGCGGCGTTTCTTTGGATTCCACACGTGCTTGCTATGCATGCGTGCCCTCTGGAACATCTCCGTATAAATTGACTCTATCCGCGCCCGGAAGATTTCCCTCAATGTTCCGAACCTTTTTTCTCTTCCTTTCAGCATCAAGACAGCCGAGTGTTAATGACTCAATTCACTTTTATTGACTCTAAAGGAAGAAAAAAGCGGAACAACACCCGAAGCACTAAAGTATCGTAATAAATTCGCTAAAAAGCATCGGCATACTTAGCCACATTAATAATCTTCATTTCCAGTTTTCCATTCAGTTTTTATCGCAACAGCAAAACACGGTATTTTCGATGTCAATTGAAAAGAGCCAAACGATCGAAATAATTATCTGTACCACGTGCTGCAAGTTTCGGGTCGAATAGTCCATGAGACACTATGCTAAAAAATCAATCTTCATTCCAAAAAGAAAAACCTGCAAAAAATCCGATTCGAGCTCCACGAAATGTATTTTTTTTTGTTATAGAGAAAAAAGACGACATGGTCGAATAAACTAGTTTTTCGAACGCTCAAAATATAAATTTCCACGTCACGTAATGTTCGATAAAAAGAAACAAAAAACGAGAACTAAGACAAATGATCGTGTTTTCAGAATGCTAAAAAAAAACTTGTCCGTCCCATCTTTTAATGATGTATTCTTCCAGCACACAAGAGTCGTCCATATATTATTAAGTCATGGGGTTGGTGCGGCTCGAGAGGGTTGAAAAATCGTGGAGATTGAGAAAGCGTCATGTATGAGTATGTCCCTAGGTCACGTTTAATACGGTGAGCAGTTGAAGGTGTTTCGCAGGCAACAGAGACTTCTCTGTTCTCTGCCACGGTTGACTCCTGGCCATAAAATCGGACATAAATAACCCGACTGGCCGAATAACAGAGAGAAAAGCACGCTTGGCTTTGCTTCGAGAGGAATGAGGAGGAGGATGAAGAGTTGGTTCGCTGGACCTGGCTCTGCTGTATATCGTACACACGAAAATATATGTATATATTATAAAATAACTGCGGCGGCGAGTTAACGGCAGGAAGTTATTTGTTTGCTCACCAAGTTTTGCTGCTGCTTGTGCCACGGATGTCATAACGATATAACTTGGTCTAGCCCCGTGAAACTCGTATATAATTTATGAATATATATGTATATACGAATAAATACTTATTGGTAAAGAGGCTCCCTCTTAAATTCGGAGATCTCGTATTTTTTAAACACCGAGCTTAATCGTGTAAACAATTTTTTTACAACACTGACCCCCAGATAAAAATTTATCGATCACGTTGATTTATTTTCTCCATCGATCAATGTCTTATTATTGCTTTCAAGCCGATTCGATTTCATTTTAAACAAAAGACTTTCTTTTTATTGAATTTTTTTGCGAACTACGTCTTTGTCCAGGACTCTACTTACGTGGTATTTTAAAACAGTCGCAATATCTACTCGATCGTCAAATGATCGAGAAGGATCAAGCCAGTTTATCGTCCGAAGGAATGGATATTTTTCAGTCAATCTGCATTTTTCTGATAATCCCTTTGCTTTTTGTACATCAGCTCGTCATCGTTCACTCTGTCAATGATCGATGAGATATTTTTTTTTGCAGCTGGGGGGCACAATTCTTAATTATCGGAGGAACGAATGTTTTCTCGCCAATCGTATTTTGGAGGCTGTAGTTTTCAAAACACTACGTGCTTTCGAAATTTATTGATTTTTCGTTAAAGATATTGAGCTTTTAATGCAGAAGTTTAAATTTTGGCTCATTGCACTTTCCAAGTATTCAATCTTGTGAGAAAATAATCATTGGGGTTTATTAATTTATGCAGAAAATCAACGTCGACGTTGTGTGAAAGAAAGAAAAGCAAGAGTTTGATTTTTCTCGCCAAAAAATCGAGACATGGGAAGTTTTCTTCGAGGAAATTTTTGAGAAGGAAAATTTTTGGATTCGTTTGGTTGTTAGAAAGCCATTTCCAAACCTCATCCATTCCATCTGGGTCGGTAATCAATAACATTTGCAAGGTGACGAAACCAACGACTGTACGTGTAACTTGGATTTTTGTAACTGTCAGAAACTGTCCTTTTCATCGTGATTGTTGAAGGCGAATGGAAAAGTTGATTGATATTGTTCATAGAGTGGTTAACGCCTCCGGCTATTCGCTCGTCGTCGAGATTCGTTCAATCGACTCGCACCTCCGAGTCTTGTCACTGAGAATGACTTAATTACGTTGAATGGAGTATTTCCCAGATTTAACGAGTCCCTCGCGCTATTTAATCCTCGTCTCTCGACGCCCCTTCCCTCAAAGTCCCTTGAGATTTCGTTGCCGAGGATCTCCACGAGAACGAAAAGCGTCAAGCTTGTTGCTCGAGACTGTAGATCGAGCGTGGAGCAATGACGCGGGCAATTTGTAGCCGGGTGTCACACACGAATACACACCAACGTAGAAAACTCTCGGGTGGCTATTTCTATTTTGGAAAGAGGTTCACTCGGTTCTTTTGCTATATCGTGTCACTTTTCTCTTCCTCTCTCGCTCTCTCGTATCGTCCAACCATTTTTCTTTTACTTTTCAACATTCACGTATATAGAGACACGAAAATCCTCAGTCTTAATCGTTTCGCTTGCGACTCGACGTTTCTTTTTTGGCCGACACGAAGGCGCACCACTTGTCGCCTTCGACCAAACTAAACGTCTTATAAATTCGTGGGTGGGTTGTAACAGCGTTTGCATGAAGCTTCAAATTACTTTTTTTCTCGTTCTCTCTCTCTCTCTCTGGCGCGCTTGTGCTCCACTCTTGCTGTACTTAATCGTTACATTGCACTGTGCATGTCAGAACTTTTTTTTCAGCTACATTAGTTTCGTTGCAATTCAGTCATTACTTATTCGCATGATGACAGAAAAACACACGCACGTTACATTGTACGCCAGTCGACGATTAAGGGTTTTCATGAAATTTTTAATATTCCGAAGAAAAGTTAATATTTCGAGGTAATAAAGCCGTTTCCAATTTTTATAGGGATTTCATTGTTTCATAAGAACTGGAGATAAAAATAGGAGAAATTTATTTTGGAGGCCGAATCACTTTGACGTTCTTCCGTTAGTTTAACTAATTTTTTTTTCTCACTGACCTCTCGTCCTCGCTTTGTTCGTATCGGTCAGACTCGAAATTTCTGGTCAGGCTACGACACTTCGCAGCCTCAATCAAAACTGAAGATCGAATGTATCTTCCGCAGGTGGATTCACTGGACGATGAGAATCCGAAGAGCTTTGAGGTGCAATTTTGCTGAGACAGCTCTCGTCGACGTACTTGAGCTCCAAGATTTGGACATTTGATTTTTACGCTGAAAACTCAAGCTCAAAGGTTTTCGGTGAGATGCGCATAGAGTGGACGATTATAATCTGAAGACTCTCGCGTTTGCAGATACGACCAGTTTCCCTGCTGCAGTCAGCAATTTTACCTGCGCGGGATATACGGGACTTGGTTCAGTTAATGACTCATTAGCTTCTAATATATCTGCTCGGCAAAGCAGATCTCAGTTTCCCGTGACACAAGAGAGAGGAAAAATTGTGCTAGGCCAGAATGATGAAAAGTCATTAGTTGTCTTTCTTCATTTTTCTCCTTCTCTCTTTGTCTTCGCTGAGTGATCATCGACTGGGGCACGTGCCACAAAGCTGAGAGGTTCAAAAGTGCTGACAGGAGACCCGTCGACGCTTGCCCAGTTTCTTCTATCGCTCCTCACCTCGTATACAAGACACCAAGTGCAACGTCTATATTTATATGTCGAGCTCTGAGTTTCGTCTTGTCGTGCCTCGCTTTCCCGCTCTTTGTTCGTCGCTCCAAGACTTCTTCAAATTTTCGCTCAGTTACTATTTCATCATCGTCCAGCGAAGCTCCAGCGAGGCAAACTGTCGCATTATTTTCATTCCTGAATCATAAACATTCAACAAGTTTTATAACAAACATAAGAAACTTTGTCAACAAACACCAAATGTCTAATAAATATTGAAATTATTAAAATATCGAGTCTCGTTTTTGCTTTTTTTTTTCTCTCGGCCCGATTAAAATGAATGTTTCCTGAATTCTTTGATTCTTACAACGTTTCATAACAAATTTCAACGTTCCAAAAACAATTCAGTTTCTCAGGAAATATTGATTTGGCTTCCAAAATATTGCGAATATTCAAAACGCCTTGCAACCCCGACGGCGCGAAATTTCGATCAGAAATAAAGAGAAATAAAAAGCTTCTAGTTTTCGAAATACTCGGTTCCTTTGGAAGCCTGAAAATCTTTGAAAATCTTGAGTTCAACGATGTTCTTCTCTTGTAATTTGTTCATTTTTTCTATATTTGCAATGACTTGAGATTCGCATTGAAGGTAATTTACGAAAATAAAAATGAAAAACATGAAAAAACATTCTACGATGATTTCTCTATAAAAAATAAATATAACTGTTTCTCGATGTCTAAATAGGAAGAGACATTCGAAAAAATCGCAATTTTCTAACGATCCATTAAAAACTCGGCTTTTGAATTGTTCCTACGATTTTCACTGACATGAGACACGCGAGTGAATCCTGTCCATTTAGAGATCATAAAGCGTTGTTTCTTAGTCTCGCTACTTGGAAAACACGATAATTGGTTCAGAATATTCTCAACGATCTCAGCGACATGTATTTCGTGTCATAGGGCTACACTAACGGATTTAGTATCTTTGGAACGTCTTCATAAAAAAAAAGAGTTATGCGACTCCATGAGTAGCTCCGTGAATCTGGTTTCTTGCTTTACGTTTATTTCGAGGCTTCGAGCCAAACAAGAATCGTTGTTGGTGTACAGTTGGATTTGAGCATAGAACGAAATGATTTCCACGTTGGAGGCCTGGCTAGAAACGTTCGAACTTTGGAAAATCAACGGAACATCGTGAACTTTCATTCAGAGCATTAACCCTTCAACTCATGACTGGGGTCTTAACGCACTCCACGCCAACTGTAATAAATGAGCTTTTTGCTGATCTTTTTACGCTTTTCAGTCTTCATATGGGTTTTTCATGAACTGAATTCGCATAAAATCAGATTTCTCAGACATCATTTTCTTCTTTACGAAAAAATGAAGATAATCATGTATGAGAAAGTCTGTTTATCAGCATAGGGTCGGTTTTATGATGAAGAAAAGTTTGGGGTGCCCAGTTGTGCGTTTGAAGGAAAGAAAAATAACTCGCGAGGTGTACGACCAATAAAATCGATCCACGTGACTGCAAAAGATGTTCAAGAGTTGTGAGCCATTTGCGTAGAAAAAAAGGAAGAAATCTCGTGAATTCGAAGGAGGCAAACACCACGAAAGCCTCATCTCGGCATTTGAACAAAACTCGCTGGTTTCCAAGTGTTTCGGAGTAACGATGACACGAATGAATGTGTAAAGATACCAGTCCACGTGTGTTTATGGATATGGTCACCGTAAAGTCTCGTATTGCCGGAGGTTTCGTATCCTCTGGTAGTGTGACAGAAGAACATTATAGGATCGTGTGAACGAGACCAGCTGCGCGGCTGCCCGAAAGCAAGGACTCGCGTTGCTCATGGATTCGTACATGGATAGTCAGTGAAGAAAAGATGATACGTACGTGGTTGCAAATTGAGTTGAAAACACGGGGGCACACACACGGTCTTGTTCTCTCCGCGTATTGTTCGTAGTCGCAAAGCTCCGGTATAGCTTGGTGAGTTAATTCCAAAGTTTATATTTACATAGGTGGATGTTTCGAAAACAGAGACACTGCTCCCCTTGCTCCGATGTTAATCGTGTACACCGAGTACTATTTGACAAATATAGTTCAGGTGTGTGTGAGTTTGTGTGTCACGCGTGACGAGTTGTGTTGAAAATACTTAAAAACTTGAGACTCCAACGTGTAAATAAACGAGGTTGGTTATTGACGTTTATAGCTGGATTGGTACTTGCTCGTGACCGCGAAAAAAATGGAAGAGAACAAAAATAGTGTTTAGTCAAATTTGGAAGAATGTAAATCAAAGTGAAAAAATGGAATGATGAGTTTGACAGGGATGAAGCGAAGGAAATTCCGAATGTAAGGAACAACCTCTGGACGTCGTTGACGTACCAGTTTATTCTTATATTAACAATATATATTTAGCCCTCGGTATACATCGGCGCTTAATTCGTGAGGAAATGGCTCGTTCCTTTTCTTCCTCCCTCCCCCCTCTCTCTCTCTTTTCCTTTTTCCAACGATTCATCTCACGTTATTATTCTATCACGATAAAAATGTTTATTTCGTATTCGATTTCGTTATTCGTAATACTCATGCGACTTTTATAGTCCTTCTGAGGAATGACCGACGGTTTAATGATACACAGGTTTTTCTCTCTCTCTCTTTCTCTGTTTTCAGATTCTCCTTATTTTTTTCTGTTGTTTCTCGTCCGCTGGTTAGTCCTCTTCAAGAAGATCATCGTCCAAGTTCACGTCCTGGAACAATAAAGAAACAACGTTCGTTCTTTCGATCTTTTGCACTTTTTTTAACGATGTTGAGATCAAGCGACGGAATTCCTTAATGACATAATCAATCGTAATTAATTGAAGGAAAAAAATGAGCCAATTTTCCGCCAATTAACTGTAAAAAACAAAATGAGCGAAATTTTCGTATTTTAGATGGATAGAATTAACACTTTTGGGAGTTTTTTGCACAAAGTTTTGGAATAAATGGATGGTACACGTGAAATTGAAACTTGCTCATACGCTACAAGCGTTGGTCACTATTTCTGGTATTAAGAAAGTTCAAGAATTATGGGCCCCGCAGCATTATTTGCCGCTTGACATTATCTTGGCGTATGGAATAGCAAGTGAATCTTTTTTTCTGTAAACAATGTATCTGTGATGTGGATATACAGGAATATATGTACATGGAAAATCAATAAGGGGATTCATTACCGTTGAAGCGTTTAACCGATACAAATGGAGGGAGGAAAAGAGAGGGAGGGAGAGAGAGAGAGAGAGAGAGAAAGTTATGAGAGGCGCGCGCGAACCACCGGGCGCTCAGCTCGACCGGAGCTTTTTGCAAGTCCCCTCGGGGGCTTGTTTACTCACGAGCAGTCACGCTGCATTTTGTTTACAGCCTTGTTGCCATAACAATCCGGCGCACCGACGTCGTAATCCGGGATATCGTTCGCTCTACGCAGACCTACGTCTCGTCACGACTTTACTCCGTTTTCTTTCTCTCTTTCTTTCTCTCGTTATGTTTATCTTCTCGACTTGCTCGTTAAAACAAAAAGAAAACACGTAGAAAGCCAGGAAAACGAAACTCCTCGAACCCGTCGACCCGAACGTAAACGTAAATATGTAATGTAATACTCCAGTGAAATAAAAATCAAAACAGAATTAGGGTTTGGCAGTTGAAAATAAAGCCAAAAAAATTGCTTCAGAAAAAAATGTCATTTTAGTGTTCGCGAAACATTCTCTCTATCTATTTGTCGCAATAATTCTGTCTCTGTTTTTCGATTTAAAGTCGCGACAGGAACTTGAGGATAAAATAATAAATAAATCGTACATTTCATGGTTTTTTTAAAAATTCGCTGGGTTCATGTTCCTCGATTTTCTTTTTCAATAACATGCCTCACTTTGGTAACGATTTGTAGAAAGAAATTTCAACGTAGTCATCATACGGCCATGGCAGTCTGTTATTGTCGCGGATTCTTTTTATCTCAACCGCTTGTAAATATAAACTTCATATTGTTTAGAAATACGCAATAAAGAACGCGGTGGGTATATTTATTTTAAAATTCGTCCATTTACGAAATAACAAGGTCACTGGACAATGAGAAAATAAAATAAATTTGTTTGGATTCTGGTTTTGCCACGAAATGATTTGTTTTTTCCATTGCAAAATCTCAAATGCAAAAGGGGGCGGGGCACGTTTTTCAAAAATGAAATTCAAAACTGTCGTTTTGTTAAAAAACTTATGAAATTTTTGGATTAATGAAAAAGTGAAAATTTTGAAAAATCCAATTCCCACGACATCAAATCCATTATGGCACAAATTTACTTTTTCTTATTCGAGCTATTAAATAATATTTTTCTTCGGTTCGTAGACGTCGGATATCTTTATTTCTCTTGTACGCTTTCGCGCTCTTTATATATTTTACGAGCCTATGCGAGCTCCCGTGCATTATCGCGAAAGTTATACGTATGTATAAATCGGGATATTAAGGGTATCGCAGGCGTACGCGCAGAAATTTTATTCCTGCTAAACCCAGCCCTTTCAACGTTACGGTCTATTTTATCAATTCAATACTTATCCAGAATTGCTCTCGATACGATGTCTATTTAACCCTTTGCAACGAATGTTTTGGCATTTTATTTTCGTTTTCGTCAAAGAATAAACTTGGGCCCATAAAATATGCATAATTAACTACAAAAAATGCCTTGGGTCAGACTGACCCAAGATGCACTTGTAGGAGGTGTGCACTCGAAGGGTTAAAGACAATCAACGCATCGTATAATCGTCAGTTCCTCAAATTCCGCACTAGTATCCTACGAACTCACATTTCGACCATTTTTTCCCAAATAAATGAGTAATTTCTGTATAATGAAATTTCAAATCAGTGAAGAACGAGGCCACTGAAGAGCACGAAATAAAATCGGGACGATTTCAGGATTTTTGTCTGTTTATTCGAATATTAATGAATTACGAAGGAATTTTTCTTCACACTTTTCATACGATCGTTTCTCAAAATTCTCTACTGTTCAAAAAGCTCCTACTTACTTTCGAATCGTGAAAACCTTTGCGGAAGCATGCAAAAGAAAAAGAAACCATATAAAATCGAAAGGTAATTACAAACCCCAAAAATTATAGGTGCAGAAAACTCTTCGTAATTTTCAGAAAACTCCTCGAGAGTTTAGTTTTTTTTTTCCCCAGATCACAAAGATCTTCCAGAGTTATTAAATTTATTCACATATGGAAGTGGAATGTCTGGTCCATCAATTTCTGAAGGGGACACAGTTTCGTTGGTTTTTAAACGTAAAACCATTCTGACATCAGGCCCTACACCACATGCGTTATTTTTATTGCCTTCAAACGCATAATTGGGCTCCGAACGCACTCCACGCTTTCGTTGATCATTAAACCGGCCCTATGCTGATAAACAGACTTTTTTACACACCATTTTCTTCATTTTCTCATAAGGAAGAGAATGATATCTGAGAAATCTGATTTTATGGACATTTAGTCACCGAAAAATCCATTCGAAGACAAAAAAACGGAAAAAATCAGGAAAAAGCTCATTTTTAAAAGTAGGCTTGGGATGCGTCGGACCACAATCATGAATCGTAGGGTAACAAACAGAAAGCCGAGATGAGTCGATGCAGAAAAATGATGAGAAAGACGGTCGAATTTTCAATAAATACGCAAAATTGAAAATAGTCAAAAACCTACGGTAGTGTCAATGTTCTCATCGAGTTCAAGATCGAGTTCCAGATCATCCTCATCCATGGTAAGTGGTCTGGAGGTGCTTCGCTGTCTCGTATGGTTCTCCGCTGGATTGGACACGACTGCGGGATCAGCAGATCGATTGATTTCCAAATTTTCCAGTCTCTTGGTTAGAACATCGCTCGTTTCACCGTCCGCATTTTCAGCCACGCCTAGACACTCTTTTTCCGTAGGTACGAAGTTTCCCAATTTTTCAGCTGCTAACATTTCCTCCGCCGGTTTTCGTTCAATGTTGGGCTGCAAAGGAGGAAGAAAATAAAATCTGAACGGAAGCATGACTTTCATGAGTTTCATTATCGTCCCAGGCTGATATTTCGCGAGAGGAAGTGACGAGAAACAAGTTTAGACTCCTGGTGATAATGACCAATTGAAATTTTGTAAATTATGCGAGAGATTAGATTTTCTTTTTGATGAAAATGTGCAGTTTGCAAAGTGCAAATCAATTTGTCGTTTTTTTCCAGATTTAATTTCCTCAGACCAATTATTTATCAAGTTGGACAATGTAGAGGAAAAAAAAGAGGTAAAAGATTGCGATTAACAACTTTTTAAATACTTGATGCTTTTTCTTACTCGCGAATAAAAACGATTTGATCGAGGAGCAGTACGATCGGTCTATTATCTCTAACAGGCGTGACAGAATGTTCAATTTTAACGATGTGATTATGGGCGAGGATAAAGAGGCAAAAGCAAAGAAATAACATTACTTGAGCAAGCATGTCCGCACTGCGAGTTATTGTTATTACATTTGTAGATCGCGACTCGATTGGTACGGTTATAATGGAATAGTCTCAGCGAGATGATTTGTACTACATAAATACGATATCCAATTTATTGTCGCGCAATCATCATAAAAAATAAAAGCCAAGTCTCCGGTCCATACTGGAGCTTATATCCTTTGACTTCCTTTCATCGCTCGTGCGAACAAAGATTCGTTCATCAAAATCATACAAACAAACTAACATATTCTATCGACTACTTATTTCCCTCTTTGTGCGGTTAGTTATCAAAAGTAATCGGCACGCACGGAGCACCGTGCAATTGTTAATTCTCTGGTGACGCGGCTCAGTGACAATCGCTGCGTTATTATCAAATCGATTTTCCGTTATATCCTCACTCCTCAAGTGACAAATAAATCATTATTTATCGGTAATATAATGGAAAATATATTTGTTTGTAATTGAGTTGGTGGTACGTGCAAAATTGATAAAGTTACTCTGCGCAGAACGTACGGGTGTAATCTTTAAAAAAAAAACCACAATCTTTGAGCTCGAGACTATCGACTTTTTTTTCACTGTTTGAAAAAAACTTCAGATCAAATTTCATGGTAATTCTTTTTCAATGGATAAATTATTTTTCCGCACATTTTACTAAAAAAAACCAAATGGGGGAAATTGAGTCGACGGTTTGATCGTTGGGATTGAAGGGCTGTTTTCTTTGCTGTTTTCCAAAATTACTGCAAATATTATTTAAATGAAAAATAGTAATGCTTTTTGGAGCTTTGGTTTGCAATAATTACTGTTTGTTTCGTGGAGTCAACATTTTTTGGAGAATGCAGACTCCGAAGGAGACGAAATTTCGAAAACGTGGAATTTCTGAAATCGTTGAATTGAATAAAACGGAAAGATTTTGGAGGCAAATTTTGGGCAAGAAGAAAAAATGAAATTTTTACCTGAAGCGTGGGAAAAGCGGAGGCAGGGATTTTCTTCTTGTTATCTTCTCGGAGGAATTGTTCGACTTTGAGAGCTTCCCTGTATCCAGGGAAAAGATTTTCATATTGTTCGGGATCGGCCAAGCTCTGTCCTGCTTTTTCGCTGACGGCGGATAATTTTTCTTTCCACAATTTGACAACGTAGGAAATTTTGCTGGGTGCGTAGGCACGTGCAAAGAAAGCAGCTTCCGGTACTCTGTCGGTTTTGATCAAAATTTCTAGGCATTTGTCGACGTCGCTGAGCAGGAAATGTGAAAGGAAAGAAATGTTGTTTTTGCCAGCGTCGTCGGCTGTTTGTCCAAGTTTTTCCATCATCGCTGAGTTGCCGGTGCTCGTAGCGAGCAGCAAAAGCCCACCGAAATCTTGAGCATGATGGAGACATTCTTGTGCTAATCGAAGCTTTCCCTGCTGCGTCGCAAGGGTAGCAAGTTGGCGCCACTTTTGTTGACTATTCGCTTCGTTCGCAAGAGTGTGGGCGGTCGTCAAATCGCCGAGTGCAAGCGCCAGCTCGAATCTGTGCTCTGGATCGGTCGACACTTCAAGGGCCTGTTTTTTGAAGCCCTGTTTCTCCAGGAAATGGGCGACACGCGTGCGATGCTCTTTCGGCACTGTCGGCAATACCCTGTCCGCCGTTTCGAAATCTTTTCTCATCACCGCTGTTTGATACTCCAAGACCGACAGCAACAGCGAATACGAGACGACGGCTAGCTCCTTGTCGCAAAGATACAGTCTGTTGTCCCTTGGCACGTAACCCAACAAATACATCGGACGGTCCAGATGGGAGACTGTCACAACTTCACCACCAACGAAGTAATTTATCCTGTTGACGCTGTTCGTGTAAATGAAACAATCGCCGACCCAGAGTCCGGTCTTTACCCCTTCGCTCATTTCTGCCACCATCTGAAAAATGAAGAAACGTTTTGTGTAAATTTTTGTTTTCACGGTGTTTCGATCTAGAAAGCGCTTCAAAACCATCAAATGCAGGGACACTAGGGAGTGAATAGACAACTCGTCTCGAGCAACGTGTTTTGTAACGAAATCTCGCAGAATTCAGCTTTTTTAAATATCGACTTTTAATTTTTTTTTCCAACTTCTAAATATCAATTGTCGATGATTCAATCTAAACTTCAAACAACAACATTTCCAACAAGTGAAATTTTCCAAAAATAACAGATATGGGTTTTTCTTCATTACGTTGTTGTTTTTTTTTTCAACTTTTTTGAAAAATGTTCTCATCATTGAAATTGTTAGTGAAAACTGTAAAACCGTTTGGTAAATTTTTTAGAAAACCTATGAGGCCTTTTGCTTTCACGTTCGACCTGGACGTTTCATTTTTCCACCCGCGTCGAGATGCTCGAGAAAAAATGTTGAAAGGTCAAGAAAAAAAAACCTTCCATGGTCCCCATGAAAAGAGATTGTCAGAAAACACTTAGCAAAGTCTCTGAAGACGATGGAGTGAATTCTGATGCATGCGATTGTAAAAAAGAAATATTGTACCTCGAACGCGTCCTCGATATCTTCAGCGCTATCCGAAGCATTTGCAACAGCATCCGAATGATATTTGAGGATGAAATACTGGTCGGCGGTTGCAAGGGCAATGAGGGAAGCATTTTCAGCCCAGTAGACGTGAGTCGGTTGGATATCGATTCGGCGTACGAGTTTCAGGGTTTCCCAATCGAAGAACGAAAGCCCGGAACCAGAAGAGACGCCGAGCATGAATCCACCAAAAATAGCTGGAATCAAGAATATTTACAAACTCCGCATTAAATATACGATTATGTGATTACACGGAGTTAATATTGTCAGAAATTACTGTGACATCATAGTTCCTTGGTAGCACATTTTCACTCGCTGTGAAATTTAGCAAATACATGGTAATTTTGAATCGGAAATAGGGCGAAAAATGTCAAAGTTTTCGCCATTTTCAATAGAATCTGAATGAATGTCCGTGTGTCCAGAGATTTTCTCTCCGTCAGCTGAACGTAGAGGCAAAGTGTGGCAAGATCGTACGAGTATTGAATGGTGAGCGTTTTTGAAAATGATTGAAAGCCACTGGGCGATAACGTTGGGGTCCAACGAAAAATACTTTTTCTATTTATTGTTTGTTGAATTTCAAAAACCTTGACAATTTTTGCGCCGATTTAGTGTGTTGGGTCCTGCAAAAAAATGATTTCATTGTCCTGACTAAATATTGAACAAGAATCAAGAAAAAAGAGAATTTTCTTACGTTCGAATGATGCAAACTTCAATATCGTTGAATGTATTTTGAAGGGAAAGGAACCATTTTATTAATTATTATGCAGAATTTCGTTCGTCTCAAAAATTCGTTATCGTTTCGTAAAAGAATGTAAAGCTTTTTTCAAGAAACTGAACGCATTCGCACATCGACGCGCTCATAGGGGTCGGAAAATTTTTCACAGGGATAATTTATTGCTCATACGAAGCGCGTTTGTGGAGAATTGTAGAAAAATGAAAGAATTTTGATTTGCTCACCGTCGACCCCGAAGTCAGGCATGATGGTCTTCTTTTCTTTAAAATTTTTGAAAACTTTGACGGTCGATGAGCTTTCGCGGACAGCGTATTGGCTGGAGTCCGATGCCCAGACGAATTCGAGAGCCTGGCCGAAAGCCTTATTTCTGAGTGCCATCGAAGTGTAAATAATGTATTCTCCATCGCCGCAAACAACGAGGAATCTGCCGTTTGGATTGTGCTGAATAGTTTGTGGATAGATTTCACAGGCGCCCATGTCTTTGACAGCGAGTGGCAAGCGTTCACCGTCTTGTGCTTCTTCGCCGAGTGCTTTGAGATTGACTTGTTGAATTTCGCTATGACGAGCCCATACAATTTTTCCTCCCATTGAATCCATCGAGACGGCTGGCTCTTCCCGACCAACTTTCACCATAACGCTTCCCTCGTCGTAACCAATCGCCACGTTATTCGAACCTCGCATACTCGCGATTGTCCAGACTCTCTCGAAACCGTAATTCAACGAACACTCCAGTCTGTACGTTCCAGCGTGCCAAATTCGGACCGTGCCGTCCTCCGAACCCGTCAGAACGATCGGCAACTCCGGGTGGAAACATACCGCCGAAATATTCTGCGTGTGACCCTCCAATGTTTGGACACATGTTTTATTCTGATAGTCCCAGATTTTCACGTATTTGTCATCCGCACCGGATATCAAATAAGGCTTGTCACCACCGTGATAATAATCCACACAATTCACACCTTTCTCGTGACCTTCCAATGTAAAGTTCGCTGTCGATGAACCCAATTGCCATACTTTTACCGTTCGGTCCAGAGATGCACTCGCAAATGTGTTGTTGTCCTTTGGATTGAATACAATTTGCATTACGTAGTGAGTATGACCATCGAAAACTTGTTGACTGCGCCAAGATTTTTCCCAGTTCCATAACTTTATGAGCATATCGTCTGTAGGGAAGAAAGTTTGAGATTATTCAATGCACTGGAACGTTCGTAGAAGCAAAAAATCGGAAACATAATTGCCAAAAAGTATTTGTTCAAAAATTTCATCACATTTTTAATAGCAATGAACCGAAAGCTGTTCAACTGCAAGCTTATATGTCCTACTTCTCAATTTTCAACATAAAAGGCTGATGATTACAAACGAAATTCATAAAATCTAGGATTTTCGATCTTTGAGAGTTTCGTTTCTTTGAAAATTATCTCAGTCGTTGTAATTAAAACCGTTTTTGCCATCTTTTCCAAAACCCCCTTATTCCCTCTTAGAGCCCATACTGGGTCATTTTGACCCCAACAAATTGCTGTCATTATTACTCTGGCCCAATGGCAACAAATGTTTAGGCATTGAATTTTCTATTCCATCACAAAATATGGATCATGTACTAAAAAAAAGATGTCTCTGCGAAAATAAATTAAAAAATGCATGTTTACCGGAAGACGACGATTTGAAAAAAGGCCTTGGGTCAGATTGACCCAGTAGGCACTCATAGCGTTCTCTTTGATATGCGAAACAAAAAAGTTTGTAGAATCCATCGTTTTATCGCGACGGCGGAAAGTTTCATGCTGAGAAAACCTTCCGTTTCATTTTTGAGCAAGTTTTCATAGTTTTTGGAAACTCGAAGGCGCAAAATTGTACTCACCACTGCTGGTAAGAATGAAGGGTTGCGTTGGATGGACAGCGATGCATCGGACATAGTCGCTGTGAGCTTCAAAAGCATGGACGCGTTCGAGAGTATTATAATTGAATACTCTGACTTGCATGTCGTCCGAACCAGTGACGACCCAATTTTTGCGAGTAACAAACTTGGCCGCCCTTACCGGAACATCGCAGACTTCGAAAGTTTTGATGAGAGTCTGACTTTCGTGATTCCAGATGTTGACATGGCCCTGATAGAGGGAACAGAGCATCCATGGCTCCGTGGGATGGAGATCGACGCTTTTGACTCTGTCGGACCTTGCCGTCAACTTGCGTTTGATGTCTAATCGTAGAGGCTGTCGCAAAAGAGTGGAAATGATTTTTTTCTGGTCGCGGAATCGATATTTCTTACTAGGAAGATGATGTAATGTAGTATAAACAATTACATGAGTCACATAAAAAAAAAGGGACGGACTTGAGCATTTTTTGGCCCGAAAAATAAACATAGGGCTCGAAAAATAACCTCAAAAAAAAGAACGATCGAGTTTTTTTTTTCGTTACAATCAAAGGCTCGATTCGAATATTTAAAAATTGAGGAAACAAAAACATGTGACACGAACAAGTGGAATCACTTGACGTGTGCAAGAGGCGTATGTGTTATGAATGTCATCACGAACCGTCCGGAACATCGAACAAGATTCTTTCATGCCGGTTATCAAACTATTATTCCTTTGACAATATTCTTTATCGTCCCACATTCACTTACCATTTTTTCCTCTCTTTATCCCTTTTTACACTGACGTTTTCAACTTTCAAGACTCGCTGACAAATATGAGAGATGCGAAGAGACACAATAACGATACACCGCTGCCATGAAGTTAGGACGTGGCTGATATTTGTCGTCGCGGTCTCCCCGGAAAACATGGCGCCCGCAGCGCTCACTCAACTTAAAAAACAGTGTTTGGTATTTTAATTAATTCGTACGATTTTTACTATCCTCGTGAAATTCATTATTACTCGATCGTGTGCAATATTAGTTAAAAAATCGTATCATTTTTCAAATATCTTATCAATCTCGTATTCAATTAGGAAATTGCAGAAATTATTCGAAATCTACACACAGTCTTGTTACCGACCGTCGAACAGTTCATTCGCTTTGTCCGCTGAGTCTATAAAACCGACCGAAAATTTCCCGCGCTATTTAAATCTCCCCTGAGTTAGATTTAAATCTCCCCTCAGTTAGTTAATTCGAAGTCATCAAGCTTGAGAGTAAAATTCGTTTCGTATTGATTCCCACTGAATCACTCCAAATGTAAAGACTTGACGATTACTACAAACGCGAAAACGGGCTAACAGATGGTCGAGGGGGCTGACTCAGGGGCTAAATTATAAAATTGAATGTAAATTTTTAGCAGAATTTTTTTACTTATCCGTCAGGGAATTTTATTTCACTTAAATCATTCCGTGCGCTCTTTCGCGTGCGTGGCGATGTTTCTGTATTGACGCCTGAAGAAAAATCAACGAGAAACGAAGCTGTCGAGAAGGTTGCCGTTTCGCAGGCGCTACATTCTCTGAGATTTTCAATAATACTTCCATCAATTTGATCCGCTCCCCATTTCCAACAAACCATGACAGTTATTGTTTTATTTGAGGCAAAAAAAATTGAGAATTGGGCAAAAGTTAATTTCAAAAAATTACGGGTTTTGAAAATAAAACTCAATTCACTTTTATGGATTTTGAAACTAATGCTTTTCAAAGTACACTAACGCTTTCCAAGTTGCACAAAATTGTAAAATAATTCACAGAGCAGTGTGATACCGTCACTTGGCAAATCCATCGACTATAAATTCAGACTACGTTCGCTTTCACCCTCTCTTTAGCGGTAAAGGTGGGTCATTAATGGAAAATTTACTGAGATTTACACAGCACGCTCGCTATTATCTGATCGATCTTCGATCTTAATTTTTTCTTTCCATTTCTTTCCTTCACGATTAAATCGCCATTGGCGATCATTGGAAACGATTGACTTGAGTGATCGATTTCATGCGTTCAAAATTACATACATTTTGTAATCTTTTTTGTTATTCGAACCGAGTTGTGCGTTTCACAAAAGTAATCAATATTGTTTCTCTTTTTGTCCGGAGAAATCATATGATTTGAGAACTTAGAGAGGAAAGTGCACGAAACTGTATGCTAATGAGACGAAAAAGAAAACACTCACATTTGGAAAGTGGAGAATCGAGCAATCGGTAACAAAACAGTGTGTAAAAAAAGGAATAATTTACAATAATTAGTATTAATTTGTCTTCTTCACTGATTGAGCCAAAAATTTCCCCTCACGAGCAATATTGACTGGAAATTTGAAGCTCGGGGCGATTGCCTGGTTCGCTGATTTCGCATTCAAATTGAAAAATTAGTCAAACAATTGTTTCTGTATTTCCACAAACACGAGCAACCGTACGAAGATTTTTCAGCATTGCCCGAAATGTTGTCCTCCGGGGTAACCTCGTCATATTCTAATTCGCTGGAATGCCTTTTTTCGTATCACTCCTCGGTTTGCTGATCCTGCTCCTGGATAAATCCTGCTGAACAGGCGCAAATCCTTGAAACTTTATTAAATTGCATTTCCGGTCACCCTACCCGAGTTCTCAATGAATCCTCATAGACGACGCTCGCCATAGGTAAATAAATTTGATGTAGAGCAATCTCGAATAGTCCGGCGTGCGATCCGGTGAACATTATCTTCTCAAACACAACTTCCTTGAACCTAGTCGTGCCCAACGTATGTTCGGGTATAATTCTTGTCAGGGTGATGGCGATTGAACCTTGAGTCGCTTATGTAAGCAAGTTCGTAGGATAAATAACAGGATAATGGCAACATTTACCGAGAGGAATATCGAAGAGAAAAGAAAACGAGAAAATGCATATATTGAACGGAAGTAAGATCGTAAAGCAATCGATCTGACAAGGAAAACAAAGAGTCAGAGACGGATGGAATGGTTGTTACGATAGTTAAGTAAAAGACTTCTATCGCTTTTTCTTTCATGAAAACTTGAACAAGAATGATGTGCTTACATCGAGCTAGATGAATCGAAGATCGTATCTACGAAATGAGAAATAAATGCATTGGTTTCTCTCACCGCCAGCAAGAATATTTTGCAACGTTGTAGACGCTCGTCTTGTTTTAAATTCAAATCGTGAAGAGCAGGGAACATAATGGACCTTGACGATTGAGTCTTCTTTGCGCGAACGACACAAGGATGACATATGTCTCGCTATATACATGCAGTTTTCACGTTGATGCGGATAAGTCAATGGTTTGCGAGAAAACATGGTCTGACAGGGGGAAAAATTGATGAGATTGATTCGCAATAACTTAGCAATATAGTCAAAACACTTTGGTCCCTTTGATTCAAGCTCTTTCTGACACACCGGGTCATTTTGACCCAGACTTCATCACCATTTTTCTGGATAATCAGTTTTTTTCGGATTTCTATTAATTTTTTTGTTACACAAGAAAATTGAAACGAATTGGATCGTGTGTTCGTGAGACGCATGAAGTGAATTTCACGTAAATTATAATGGCACCTCAATTCAATGACATTCACATTAACGTTTCAACAAATTGCAGGATCTCAAAGAAACTTCTCTTGTTACCGGAAATTCCGTGAGATTTCATTACGAGGTTGAATTTTTTTATTTATATCATTTATTTACCGGGTAATTTTATTCCGGAAGTATGGCCAGATTTAATTCGATAATCCAGTGCAATTTCGTTGCGTAGGATGGTAAATTCGTTTTATTTACTCGACGACCCTCGAAAACGATAAGTGAAGAGAATTAACTTGTCTCGCTTGACACTTAAGGACGAGATTTTTGCGCCGATTTCTATAAAGTACTGTGTCCAACTTTATCCAATTGAGTGGATATGATTTTTTTTTTATTGTGGTAAAATTGTTCCAGTGACGAAAATTCTACTCTCGATTCAGAGAGAAACATAATTCAGTGCTCACCTTGGGTATATAAAGGTTTGCAAATAAATTTAGTGCTTGACACGTTCAATTATATAAATGCGCCTTGACAAGGAGAACGCCTGAATTGAGAGAGGATGCGATTTCAATTTTTGGTGAGAGTTTACAGCGTTTTATTCGAGGGGACTCGTCGAGGCCGATGAGTCCACGAATCTTCGTTGATTGGACTCTTTGATTATTCTTGTACGTAGTAATTGCGAATGACATTTTTACGCGCACCGTATATTCGCGAGAACCGGGGAACAGAATCATCGTCAATCGATGAAATTGATATGTGCTTTTTTTTTCTTTCGTGTTTTCGAAGTATATCGCACCTGGTTCGTCGCATCCATTAATGACTCATGGACCACCGATGTTGTTGAAAATGGGCGTATCTACTTAAATGACAAGGAGACGGAATAATTTCATATTGTATAAGCGCCAGGCCTTTAAGAAAATCTGCTGTTCTCCCGGAAGTTGGAAGGATTTTTTCAGTCTCATCGGCATCAATGTTTTCGATTTTTCAAATTTGTTTCCCTTTTCATTAGAAATTCTTTGCATAATCAGAAAAACTACGGAGGGCTGTGTCAAATTTTTTGGTTACGATGGAAAATATTAGGAACGCGGTGGCGATGTGAAAATCCAACTCCGATTTTTAGGAGCTATTCGTTGAAATCGTTTTTTTTTTAATTTTCTTTCTTTCACCGAGTTCCGACTGCTAATTCTGTTGATTTTAGAAAAAATCCTGATAGCCAAAATATTTATGAGTCCGTGTGATTTTGTAGAAACTTTTCTCCGTCGAATTCTAGTTCTACGTCTCAATTTTTTTCTTCATTTCAACAGTCACCGAATTTTTACACTCCCAGAATAATAAAATGAAAGGATATTGCTCCGAGAAACTGAAGGTCGTGTCCGTGTGAAGTTCGTCAGACTCGCATATCCCTGAGAAATAAGGATGTGCGCAGCGTTGTGCCGTTGAATATCTTCCGCTCAAAATGATCAAAACTCGTTATAATCGCGCGGTATAATTTGGCGCGGAACGCCCTGACTCATTGTGGGAATGTTCGCTCGAGAGATTCACTGAGTCGTCCAAAACGAGTCATCGATTCGGACTCGTTCGTGTCTGCGTTTCGAGCTCAATGGGAATAAGAAATTTTGAGAAACATCATTTAGGCCATGAAATTTTATTGTAGGCGCTACGTGGATTTGAAATCGAAGTGCCTGAACAGAAATGTCATTGCTACGATTTTTTTTCTCGATTTGCATCGTTTTCGGAACGTAATTTGAAAAACATTCGATGTATGCATGTTCCTTATTCTTTTTCCGATCGAATAATCTTGAGTTAATCGAGTAATCGCACGAGTTGTTTGGACTGATGAACTCGCCTGGTAGTAATTAATGAGTCTATAAAAAGAACTGGAAAAAATATATGAAATACTTTAACGGTCGAATAAGTTCTTTTCAAAGTGGCGGAAAAAAGAATGATAAAAAGGCTGAAACCAATCGGATGAGATGTTTTGTTTTTTAATTCTTTGAGAGTTGCGAGAAAAGAATGCCGCCCGCGCGAATAAATGCGTCGAATGAGTGCCCCGCATCGTAAGCCGTGACCGAGTTTATTCTTCGTTTGCTACGTTGGGTCAATCGGATAATCCTTTTGCGATGGAGTAAACGGAGATGGAAGGTTTATGTTTTATTTTTTATTTAATCCTCTAATTCCGATGAGAAAAATACACAACATTCTTATGGAGACTCTATTGCGGATAGACTCGTGCATAAATACATATCGGGTGTCCTGGATCGAAGAATCGACAATGTGAAGTTCGATTTTCTACTGAATTTCGAATCGAACTTTAACTTTCCCTTCATCATTTCAAACTTATTCCTGTTGAAAATTGTTCACACACTTTGATCGAGCGCAGTTCCGTAACGGTAACAGATACAGTAAAATTGTATGGGACTAAACTTAAAGGTGATTAAATTCTCTACAAAAAAGGTTCTTACAATATTTTTGTATTTTCAGGTGTTTATCCCCGAGAGTCGCCCGAAGAGCGCGTCGATTTTTGATGTTGGACGTGAGCCAAACATTTTCCAGGTCATTTCGATCCATTCTCAAGAATAAACTAGCCCATATACGAGAACAATGCCCAGGACCTTTTTTGGAGGAAATTTTATACTCTACAAGATTAATTTCATACTCTTTTCCGCTTTTCCTGATCGTTTTGCCAGTACGTGCGATAAGAAAACGCGGACTCGTCAACATCGATTATTGCAAAGTCTCGCATTCATGGTCTGATGAAAAAATAGTATTCGGCTTTGAAACTCGATATTGAATTGAGAACTACATCCATAGCCCTTCAACCTGGGACACCCCGAGGACACCCTCTATACAAAATAAAAAAGTATGCGTATATTATTGAAGACACATGCTCACATTTGTCGCAAATAGAGACATCGGTTTAATAACGCATAACTATAATGTGTCATAGCAGTAATTCAGTAGTCACTTGGGACCAACATGGATATTATTTTTATATGATTTATAAAATCTTGTCTCATTATAACCGAGAATAATGAGTCATGATATAAATGCCAACGAGGTATAATTTTTGCACTGGAAAATATATCGTTGAGGAATGGAGCAATAAAATTTTCGCAGCTACGAATCAATCGACGAGATATATCATTCCACAGACGTGGATACGAGCGCACTCGCTGTGTAAAAGTCATTTCTATACAATGTTTCAAGAAGCAATCTCCGGTAATTATTGTTTCTTCGGTTCTCTGATTGTTTACTCAGCGCATGGTGAAAGTTTAATCACTGCCAATGATTGCCATTGAGATTCTACATATTATCATTACAGCTAGGAATGTAAAATTTTCCATTGAAATATTCGACAGGTTTTAAAAAACGAGCGATTTTTCATGGGCGAATGAAAAATCCGAGATGTGCATATGCCGTTGACGAAAAATTCAACGACGAAGGTAATTGGCCAACTTTTTCTTGCCAAGTGATAAATAAGTGTGAGTATTTTCGGAAAATGTTAAAATTTACAGTTTTATTTGTAATTTTGTTCCAGGCTGTACGATGTTTATGAATTTACAAACAACGGATCATAGTTTACGAGAGAACCGTATATAGCACGTGCAGAACCATTCGAAATCCGCATAATCTCGATCTAAAAGCGTTATTTGTAATATACTCGAGTGTCATTAATCTCCGATGTACGTTTTTGTTCATTTTGTAGCAGTGTTTGGTTTAATTTTCTTTTTGCTCAATATAAGATAAACTCCGACATTCCCGCGCGGGGACATAAGGAGTGAGGTATGGACACTGCGTGGAACGAACCAGGAATTTGTAATAAATAATTCTGGTATGGAGTTTTTAAAAATTCTTCGCAGCGAACATATATAAATATATTAAGCAACAACTGCGAGTCTGGTAATCGCGTTTGCTCGTGATATTCCATGAGAATTGTCATGTGCACTGAGCGACGACTATTCTCGCGATGGGACTTGGAGAGAAGAGCCCCAATGATTTTACTTGGCACGTTCCTAAATATATACGTACATTCGCACAGAGAATATCACGATTTCTGAGGTACCCGAGGTGTCTATAAAAAGTTAATGAAAAAGGGGTCAAGACTATAAGCTCGCGTGTACGTAGTGATATGTATATACATTCGCGTAGCCTCAAATAGTCAGCACAGAGTGCACAATCGCGTATCTTCGCGAGACACGATTTACTTCGCTGCTTCGTGAAACGCCCTTAAAGATGTATAAAGCTTGGTACAGTCGGGCTTGAAAATCAGTAGAGATTCAAATCCTTATCTTTATGTTTTAAGCCGAGTGAACTGTCTTCATTAAGGCCGCATCCCTGTCCAGAAACTGATTCTCGTTCTCGGAACGGATTTATTCGTGGATGTAAATCGTGTAATAAATTTCGAGCTTTTCCATTTTTTTTATTATTCTTTTTGTAAATGGTTCGTACGAAAATAAGTTTTTGAAAAAAATATTCCAAAATGTTCATCTCTTAATTTATTCGAGGATAAAAATGATCTCCATGGACAGAATCCCGATGCTTTGAGGCTCTGGGAATTGAAGGAAATCGATTGTTTATTTATTTTCCCACCGGATGTGATTTTTAAAATGAAATCATCTTTTTCATGGCAGTCCAAAAAGTGGGCAGGACATTTTATTTAACGAGGAAAGTGTTGGTTCGTTTCGACAAAGTCTGTACAGCCGGTGCATCCTTAACGAAGTGAGATGCTTCAATTATTTAAATCCCTTTTTCACCTTAACATCATGGAATCGCGATTGGGTAACCTTCGGCACAAACAGAAGACTTTCGTTTTCGTTTCCTTCGTCGTTTTTTGTCCATCTTTTGCAGAAGATCGAGAATAAAGGTCGGTGTTTCAAAAGTGCAGCGAGGAAATAAATTTCTTTCTTGGAGAGCGGCAAAAGTACCGACCGAGGAATCGGTTGCCCAAGAAAAAAGAGAAACTTGTGGAAGAATATTCAATAAATAAATCTCTGAGTTCAATACAAACATTTTTGTTTAAATACTTCGCGTGTTATTTGATGTTGTCGGCTTTCCCGATGAGCAAAATTTTCATTTGTGATCCTTGAAGATTGTCAGTTTTTGAGAAACTTGTGACTTTTTGAAATTCAATTTTGCAATTTCTTTTTTGTTTCATGTGATTCAAAAATGCATCTCAAAAGCTACTGTAATATTCAGTGTGCCAGAGAAGTCACTGAACCCTCGGCCTGATGGGAGTCGCGCGACCTTCTTTCACTTTTTACTGCGAACGAGGAGCTCCCCGGGAAATCGAGCAGGGAGCATCGAGAATCACTCCGAATACATGCTGCTTTCTCATTTGGCGCTATTCGCAATTCGTTGGGTCAAGCACTCAATGGAATTCATTATTTACAACAGGCAACTACACAATTGTTCGACATTTTTTAGATTAATGTGAAATTTATCAAACAAAAGTGAAGGTGGGATTTTTAAAGTTTTTTTTTTTCTAATGACATTTACTGTCAATTCGCTGTCAACCGTACAAATGCATTTTATTCAGATACGTTTCGTCGACCTCGTACATCGGCCCTTGAAGTTCTCGAGGAAGTTCTCTTGTGAGAATGTTATAAAACAGAAATTTGTTGACCTATCCGCCTGTTGGAACTGCTCAAGAAATCATACAATGAAAAAAAAAAATTAGAAAATTTTAACTTCGATGTATTTGCATTTTAAGGACCGAAAACTATTTTGCTTCGAAATTACAATGACCTGCGTATTGGGGGAGCGATTAGGCGAGACGATGTTCGCTCGGATAAGATGAATGTGAGTTTATTAAGTTCTATGAGGATGAGAGTTCCTATAGTGCACGAGACTAGTGAAAAAAAAAGTATGAGAAAAAAACTGACACAAATTATAGGGAAGCGTCTCATTAGGAGTCATTGGCGTGTTTCACGGTTACGAGACTGCGGCAAAGAGTCATCCATCAATCGGAGATGACGCTTTACGAGTGTAAAAGTAATGCGATGATGCGAAGACGTTTTGCTCATCGAGCGCAAACACTCGCAAGTGTGCTGTTAGGTTAAGACACTTGTTGTGCGTTTCTCGACAGGGAGCAGCGTTCGGTAACACCCATTGATTATTATCTAATGAATTCGTAATAATGCCTCGATCTACCTTCTCTTGTTACGACTCCTTAATAACCCTCTCGTTTACGAGACAAATTTTCCCAACAATTATCTCGTGCAACATTGATTTTCCACTTGACGCGGGTTCAACATTCCGCGTAAAAGAATCTCTCAAGCGCACAAATGCAAATCATCTCGTGCAAAATGAAGCATTGCTGCTCATCAAGTTTTTATGCATTTCGTGCAATTTTAGGCTGCATATTGCACGAGTTAAACGTAGCGAAATAAAAAATAGAAAAGCGAAATATGTTTTCTTTCATACGCGGTTCGAAATCGACGCAAAAAACGCCAATCACTGAAAAATTCCGTCGGTTTTTAATTGTTTCGTAATTATCTTAATTATTCGAGACGCCGAGCTCGGAAATTCGTAGATTACGACAATGACTTGAACTTTTTTTCTTTAATAATTTGTTTTTCTTCGTATTGGGAAAAATTACCAAGTTTGGACGAATCTCAGTAACTACAATTGTGTTTTTTTTTCCCTTTCATTCCACCTCACAATTTTTCCAATAATCACACTCGAGATATTGAGATTGAGCCATAAAAAAATGGCAGAAACTTGTTTAAAAACTGATGGATCGAGTTTAAAAAAAAAAACGTGTAATTTTTTTTCCGATCCTTTTATCTCGAGGGAATCGAGATCGGAATAATGATAAGGCCTGTTAATTGCACGTTACAACTTCAGCTGATAAAGCTACACTCCGTAATGTGAATTGTGCACGTGTGTGCACGACGATGCGTTAAATTGCCGTTACGAAAAAGAATGCGTCTCCCTCACGGATGGCCTTACACGAGGTCCACGCGCGATATTTCGAGAGAATTAGCAAGAAAGGCGGGAATGCGAATATCTCACACATGTATCGTGTGTTATCGAAGAAAAGATAAAACGTGGAATAATGTTGGTAATTATGGTATTCGGTCATTCGTATGAACTAAAAATCTAGATTTTATAGAGGTCGAGGGAACGAACGTGTATACAGAAGATTTTCATTTTGTAATCGTAGGATCTTATTTTATTATTGATTTTTAAAATGATACTCATTTTCGATAAACTTGCATTTGACCTGGAGATTGATACACTGGGTCAATTTGACCCGGAGCATACTTCAGTCAGCACAGAGGTTTTCGCACGATTTCCACTGAAAAAAAATCAGGCGTACGATTCTGAAAACCTGTGTGCGTCATGAAAAATTGGGAGTCTAGTGAATTTTCAATTTTGTCAGACTGAGTGACAAAATGTTTCGTTGAAAAAAAAAAAATTTCTGCATTATTAAAAAAGTCTTATTGGAAAAGTCAGTTTTTTAAGAGAATTATGGAACGTTTAAATTTTCTTCGCGATTTAATTTTCAATTTTTGCACTTTTGTTACAAAATATGGTTAGACGAGCCTTCGAATTCTCGTGGAATTGGTGGTCGTTGTATTTTTAGTCGAGTTTGGTCGCTGTCCAAGGAGGCCGGAAGAGCAAGTCCGATAATAATGTTTTGAATTCACATAATCACAGTGTAAAGTTAATATTCCAATTACCAGTTATTTTTGCGATGAAGATTTTATTTAACCCTTCGTTGTGGGTCAAAATGACCCAGACTAATTATTTAGCGTTAATTATTCGTAGTTTGAAAATATTTCTGAGGACTGCCAACGCTGGCATTGAATAGTACTTTTTGCGAATCATTGCCAAAGTCATCGAGGGTGCACTTGTGATTGTGTCGAAATAATAAAAAGTAACAAACGTTGAATTTTCTTGATTTTATTCAAGAAAATCTTAATTACGTAGATTTCGATTTTCCGAACAAATACGTGTTCGGTACATAGCAGATTTCCACTTCGCAGACATGTCTACGCTTTTTCCTTTCTCCACAATGAAGTGTTTTCATTCTCGTGATACTTTGGATGGATCCATTACAATTGAAAATAATAAAAAAAATTAGAGCATTGCAATTTAATGAGATCGAAATGCACTATAAGAATTTAATGGTTATCTGATGCAATCATTTATTTTAATCACTTTTTTGTAATGAGTGATATTTTGTTGTAGCCACTTTTCGCTGTAGACTCTTTTAACAATTAAATCGAGTTTGATGGGCTCGCTTTCGTTTCTTTAAATGGTCAAGGCGCGAGAACTTCCGGTTTCGAGTCCACCCGACTCTAGATCGTTTCTCGTTACAATTTGCAGTGCAAATATTCCGGTTAGACATTCTTGCTTTATACCGGAACGTGCCTAGCAGTTTTGCAGCGAAAAAAATTGATTTTCGATGGTGAGATCTCGTGGTTTACAAAGATTATATTTCAATACTATTTCTGTGGCGTTATTTAGATTCTTTGCTGCTCAAGGGATGAGGGGTCAGAAAAAAAGGGGCTTTGAAATATGAAAATCATTCGAAAAAAGGTGCCGATTCAACTTTTGACGGAAGCATCGGTAGTGATGATTGGAAAATAATGAAAATAATTCGATTCATTATCATGATAAATTAAAAGAATTCCAGACACCGATGGATTTGTCCGTCAACTCAAAAAGCCATGAATCATTTCTCACGATCAGGATAATGATCGATCGGAGTTTCTCAAAGTAGCTGCGCTTAATATACATCAAAGATCACGGCTATTCGTTGCGAATTATCAAATAACTGAAATAATTGAATGGATGTTTTTTTTTTCCTTTTTTTAACCTCCGACTGATGTAATATCCGAATAAGTGAGTTGTGTAACGTCGTGCGATGTTCAATGGAATCTATGTATTAATAATTCGAGGCTTTGTTGTATTTCACCTTTCTGTGTTTTAGGAAAATTGGATATGATGCGGATATTGTGGTTTTTTCGTGATTGTATTTCAAACTTTCTCTCTCTCTCTCTTTCTCTTTTTACAGAGAGACGTGGCAGCATCGCCCTTTCAATCTACTAGTAAACCCAAGAGAACCAATGGACGGTAATCGCTTCAGATTGTTATGCAAAATGTGGTTTTGCATAATGATTAAGTTCTTTCAATATCCATGCAGGCAGCGCGATGATTGGAAAGAAAAGTTTTGAATGTTACTCGCGCCAGTCACGCTGTATATAAAAAATATTTTATTCCTGTATTAAAATTTTTCGTAAATATTTACGATTTTGGGCGCGTCTTTCGTAAAAGCACCACGTGTAAATATTTACCTCATTTGTGACTACACCCGATTAATTGCCGCGCCCTTAAGGGCGTCCACCAGCCCATCGTCTTCACATTATTCTTTTTCTCTCTGTTCGTGTTCCTCTCTCTGTAGTGCATAAAAAATGTCGGCCATCGATCTGTCGGAGGGTGATGGGGAATCTTATAGTGTTTCTGTTCGAGTGACACTTGACGGTCGCGATTGAGCCATATCGTTTAGCAATCGCTTAAGGCATCGAGATCGCGAAATCTTAATCTTTAGATATCCAAAAAAAAAAAGTTTGTACTTCCGCATGTCAACCATGATCGACAGTCGATTGAGAATGCANGTCCAACCGATTATTCCCAAATTCAATACCAACCTTCCTATTAAGATACTCTATTTATAAAAAAAAAATTGATAATAAATCTCGAAATTTGTGGAAGTTAGAGTGCCGACACCATTTTTTCGAAAATTTCAAAATGCTGTAGAGTTCGTATTTTTTGAGCTGTTCTGACGAAATTGTCCGTGAACAAAGAGCTGGTCTAGACTAACATCTGTGCAAAACGGGAGCCATGTAGCTCAAACCGTTCTCGAGTTATAAACATTTAAATTTCACAGAGCCAGAACATACACACACACACACACACACACACACATACACACACACATCCGGACATTTTTTGTAGATATGATTTTTCGACGTTTTGGGACGTTTTAAGCACATTCACATTGAAAACTGAAAAAGAAAAAAATTTTACCGTCACATAGCTTCCTCTATGAGGAAGCAAAAAGCCCATGTCAGCGGATTTTTGCCATCGTCCCGCGTCCGCTGACAGAGGCTTTTTCTGATTAGTCAAACGGCGACGGAGAATTTTCATTTCGAAAATTCGAGGTGAACTGCTCCATCATCTTAAGGGCGTCCACCAGCCCATCGTCTTCACATTATTCTTTTTCTCTCTGTTCGTGTTCCTATTTCTGTTTCAGCGAAACTCAATGGTAACTGTAGTGCATAAAAAATGTCGGCCATCGATCTGTCGGAGGGTGATGGGGAATCTTATAGTGTTTCAGTTCGAGTGACACTTGACGGTCGCGATTGAGCCATATCGTTTAGCAATCGCTTAAGGCATCGAGAACGCGAAATCTTAATCTTTAGATATCCAAAAAAAAAAGTTTGTACTTCCGCATGTCAACCATGATCGACAGTCGATTGAGAATGCAGCAAATGCTTCGGATGCACGCAACGCGTTACCATTGTTCAGTATTCGCACGTATATGTCTTCATACACGTGCAATCGAGAGAAAAATGAATTGCCGATATCACGGACGAGGCCCGAAGGATCCAACCAAGGGGCCCCCTCGTTCTTGAGAAAAGACAAACGGCTATCCGATCATGTGCTTGTCAGATTGGTTCAACGACAAAAGCTACTGCTCTTTCGCAATGCAATGTATTCTCGATCACTCACTCAGACCTCGCAGACTCATACTACGAATGTCTGACGCCCGCGATTGTTTTTGTATACGCTACGGGAAAAAAGCAGGTAACTCGTCAATGAAACGCAGAACGCCTCAGGTTCGAGGTGATTTCTTTCTCTCTTCTGTGAGAAAGCAGCAGAAACGATCGATTACTCAAATTGTTGAGAAAAATGCGATTTTCGGGAGAATGTGTTAATTTCCTCCCAACTCAAGATTTTTGGAGGGAAAAAACTTTAATTATTGCTGGAAATAATCGAATTTACTTGTAATAAAAAAATCGAAAATAAATTCGAATTCAATGGACTTTGATGGGAACCAATTGGTATGACGAGATCTGAAGATGCGATTAATGGTCGGAGTGTAAAATTCGAAATTGTATCCCTCCGGGCCGCGCTACGTTGCGAGGAACATCGATAACGGCGTGGGCATTAAAAAAGAGGATCCTTGAGTTTCAGGAAGTCAAGTGTAAGGATGTCGACACGTTTGCCTTTTTTTGTTAATCGATCGGAGCGAAAGATCCGAAGGGATATTTTATCTGGGATGTACGACTCGATTACATCGAAGGAAAGTCTCGAGGCTGTGCGAAAAAAGGAAGACCTTTGTTTTCTTGCAGAAAGGAACATCCCGGAGAGCTTCTCGCTACACTCTTATGGAACAGCTTAAGGTTAAATCTGACAAACTCTGGCGACCTCGGTCAACGATTTTTTAGTCCACCAAACCTTCGCTTCGGTATTTCAGCGATATACTCTGACGTGGTATCTTTAAAATTAATGTAAAGCAACTTTTAAGGGATCAGCATAATCTGTACGCTCATTTTTACATTTTTTTTTTAAATCATTTTATAAAAATGTACATTTTTCATCACAAGTAATGGCAAAATGAATCTGAAGTTGGCAACGTTGGAATGCAACGAAAAATATTTACTTTTGTTGACGATTTGTTTAATTTTCAAAAATCATCCGACCTTTTGAGCGGAAATACTTTTTAGGTCGCAAAAATCGATCGTTTTGCATTTGAATAATAAGCTTCGCCACAGAAAAAACAGAATTTCGTTGCATGCCAACGATGCAAACTTCAACGTCACGTCGCAGAGTGTAGTGAATCTCGAAAAAAAGTTGTTTATTGGTATTTCGGATGTAGAAGTTAGTGAAGTAATTAATAACTCTGCGGGATTACGTATGCGCTCATTGGGGATAAAAATGAGGAATGCTGAAATATTGTGATCGTGAATTTTGTTCGTGAGTTGTCGGAGATGTACGCGACGACTCGGGCTGACCGTGACCCAGACCGTCCTACATATAGGAAGCTGTTCCACTTTTCAGACGCGACGGTGTGCAGTCTTTCCGGGTTACACAAAATTTTCGTTCATCGATCAAATTCCTTCAGTTCCCTTAGCAATGGGAGAAATAACAAGAAACAAGAATGTTTTTTTTTTTTCTACAGTTTGTAATCAGTCGACGATTAACTCGGGCGGCAGCCCATCAGTGACAAAACTAGTAATTAAATCATTTCCAGTTTCCTCGCTTTTTTTCTACAGGATGTTTGGAGTGATTTTTGTAACGACCATGACGTCCTAGCGATCGACTGCGCAGTCGGTTTCTTGAATGAAATTTTCCAGGTGATACTCTATGTCGCGAGCATCGCATTCGCCGACTAAACTTTCGGGAGTCCTCGGCTGTTTCGGAAGCGCTCTTTCGTGTGAGAGCTCTCGAATATAGTCAGCATCTCAGGGAGAGAGAGAGAGAGAGAGAGAGAGAGAGAGAGAGAGAGAGAGAGAGAGAGAGAGAGAGAGAGAGAGAGAGAGAGAGAGAGAGAGAGAAAGAGATAGAAAGAGAGAGAGAGAGAGAGACGGAGAAAGAGTGAGCGCAGCTGTGTGGAGGGTTTTCTACATATAGTCGTGCGCGAGAGACGGGAAACGTATCAGTCTCTTACGAACCACGCGACAATACGACAGCGACAAAAACAAAACTTTACATACGCCGAAGGCCAATCAAAAACAGAAGCAAGTGTGTTTTCTCAAAGTTCGTTGCTAAAATTTCCGATAAAATTAAACAAAAAAGATCCGAAAATTTCCGTTCCACAATATTCGCAACAATCTGCAGATTGCATATTCCCACGAATTATAATTATTACTAACATTTGTGCACCGGAAAGAATAATACGATATTGTGCAAACCAGGCGGAAGTTACTATCAGAGTATAATTCTGAGGTAAGTAATATTTTTTTTTCTCCACAGATTTGTCTATCGCTTTAAGAAAATTCTACGCTCTAAGGGAAACCAATTTTCTGTCGAGTTTTGCGAATGTAAATCCCACAAGAGAGCTGACAAAATCGAGACTTTTTTTGTCTAATAAAATGTCCCTCGTGTATGTGACACCAGAGTGTTTAATTCGCACCATTCTATCGATTATTTTACAATGAAAAAAATGGTCTATGATAAAGTTGCATTCGTTGAAAATTGGATAGTAAAAATTCTATAAAATGAGATAACATTTCGAATAAATGGAAACAATAAGATTGTGACCTAATGAGCTAGAGTCGTTTTTGACCACAGTCAATATTGATATTTTTCAAGTGCTTCCCGCCTCCGAACCGTTACTGTCGTCGGAATTTGAGAAATGGCAAAAAAAGTGGGAAAAAATGAAATAAAAATTAAACCTAAAAGTTGGAAAATTAATGTTGAAGACTTCGAATCCAAAATCATGCATTTTTACTCCAGAGTTTTTATTTTATATAAATGAAGCTAGAAAAACAGAGAAATACATCGAGAAAAGCATGTGTGACTGTGAATCGCGGCATTATCTGATATTGACTGAATCAAATCATGCTCCTGTACTCACTTCAACTATTTACCACGTACAATAAACGTGGAAATACTTTTTTCTGGCTTTTCCTCTCCACCTTAATCCCTGTTGACGGTTGCGTTTCGTAGGATTACGTTGACTGATAATTGAATAGATTTTTGAAAAATGTACATATCAAATGTCACTTACGAAGTTTTCCACGACATTTATTATAGTTTGATTATTATTATTTTTTTTTTATTACCTAATGCATTTAACTGTATTGCTGCTGATTTCCATCTCGAATGGCAGTCATTACTGAGGAAAAATGAAAACTTTGCTATTTACACAGAATATCTCTGTAAATACTACGAACACCGCGATGCCACGCTCAGTCATTAAGTGCGATAAATCAGTCAGCAAACTTACGTTCACATACATCGGAGATTATAAAATAAAAAAAAACGAGATTTGTTCAGTTTTGGCGTTTTGAGCGAATCGATATTTTTGTGAGGTTCCTCTGGCCAACGAACTCAGCGTTAAACAAACAAATGTTAATCTTTAGCTGACATCACCATCCATTAGATTGCTTACGATAAGTTACTGATTTTGTCGGATATCCGTGCACAGATTCAATCGGGGACGGACATCGAACATCATTCGACATGGAGCAAGGCGGTGTCTCGATAATATCGCCGACCAACATAACAGAAAATGCGAACGGCAAGACCAAAGCAACGAGCATCTCGTTGCCATCGGGTTCGCGTCTCCATAACGCGAAAGAAAAATTAAAATCGAAATGTAAGTACGCACGGAAAAGTATCGAATTTGTTTGGGTTTGTTTGGGTTTGTGCTGAATAATCCTTCCGAAATATCGAGACATGGATTTTCGGATCACGAAACATATCTGGTTAAAGGAAAATACGTGTAAAATCGTATTTTCCGTTTTGCATGATCCCCGTGTTAATACTTGTTAAAAAAATATTTACATATATGTGTTACTCGGACTCTATCGTCATGATGGAGAGTACGAATTTCACTAAAAAAGAAAGTATCTGCTGTCCCATGACGTGTGTTATACGAGCGATGCATTTTATCGCGTGCTTAACGCGCGTACTCGTACAACGAGCTAATTTTTTCTGTATTAGCCCATTTGTATTGACCTCTCGACGATTATAGACAAGTTTCGCTAATATAATTAGCTCGCAATTAGGGCCTGTCGATACAGTTTTCTGAGCTGCGATTCGCTCATTTTGATACAATCGTTATAAAATTTTATCAACGAGATAAAGATCGTTCGCATTCATCGAGAAAATCAATGATTCGAAATTATGAAAATATTTATCCATCGAGTAGATTTTTCGATCGTAAATCGTGTGAATTCTGTTTATTGGCAAATTTTATTCGTTGAGATAATTGCGGACAGTTTTTTTTTCTCATGGCTAATATAGAATTCCGGTGGATAAAATGGACAGAATAAATAAGTTTTCTAAAATCCTCATTATAATATTTCAGAAATAATGTTTTTTGCGCTTGATTCTTATAAATAAATATAAAAAATTGAAGAAATTAGTTTTATCGTTCAGATTTCGTTGTACTACGGAAAACATTTCTACGGGCGCGATTGTGGGGTTTTCAAGGTCGTCTGCTCCCGTATATCCCTCAGTATTGATCTGTCGCAACCTTCGACAGGGGCTCCAACCCCACGTACTGACCTGCATACACGTCTGTTCATAATTATTAACAATAATATACAAAATTTAGCAAAAGTATTCCAGTTCCGATTAACGTTCCAATTGAGGGCTTAAAAACATTGAAAAGTCTCAAAAATCGAATTTTTGATTCATATTTTCATTTGACTGAGTCACTTGTTGTAGGAATTTCTCAAAAGCTTCAAATCAAAATTGATTTACGTCGAAAATGTCTCTCTGAAAACCTTCCCTTGCAACAATCATCTTTTTGAGTCGAGCTTTTTCAATTGTAACGTCTATTTTATTATTTCAAATAAATAAACAAAAAATAGCTATAAATCCTGATTTCATGTGAGACACTGGTTTTTCTTTAGATCCGAATATTGTTCGATAAAAGCGTATCTTTGGAATCGTATTCAACAAACAACTATCAGCAAAAACTTCGATCGGAGCTCGTCTATTTTTTCCTTTCGATTAAAATTTTCCACTGTCATTGCCGACAATGAGCATGTTTCACGATTAGATAAAAAAATCGTTTCGCGGTGAATTTTGACTATAGAACGAATAACTATTGGAATCGATCCTATATTGTTGGCACATTCTGGTCGGTGAAAACCCTTAATAATCGTGTAAAGTACAAGCCACTTGTATTTCTGAGCATGTCAATGGACTCATGGGAACAATAAGCAAAATAGCAGAAAGTGTGACACTCGAAGATAACTTGTGAAGAGGATCGTGTAAACCGATCAAATGAATATGTTCGTATCGTGATTACGACCACATGATTGTTTGATTTGACGAAGAACAAACGTAAGTGGATCGGTAAACATCGAAATTGCTCCATTTTTGACAACGTGAACCTTGAACAGATTCTACGATTCCGAAAGCGTCTTTTTATCGCGCTATCAAAAGGCACGAAGTATAAAACGTCTCACGAATGAATTCTTGAGATGTTTCCAGTTTGAGTTCCTTGCCCACTGCTGTCGGTCGTAGAAAGTCGCTCTACTTGTTAACAAATGAACGAACAGGCGAAAAAAAAACGTGCTGACGCGAAAGGTGTGTTAGTGTTTGTGCGCATAAGTCAATGCGGTGGATTCTCATGAAGAGCATCCTGTTTCTCTTTATCCCGTTGTACAAGGATCTGTCGTTTGTCCCATTTCGCGATATTTATGGCTAAAAAAATGCTGCTGTCTTTCCCGGTGTTTCCGGTTCAGAATACGCTGCTTTCTTCCGCAATACCGAATACCACGTTCATGGATAAACGAGTTTTTTTCAAATAAAAAGTTTCCGGAAATCATGACGATTACAATCGATACAAACGTCGTGAAACACACAAAACCAAGATTCGAAAATAATCAAAGGACAGCATCAGCTTTTCCTTCAAATTTCCACCATTCGAACGAAATTTTGGAATTTCCTTATTTTTTCCAGAATTTTCGATGCAAATTTTCATTTTTTTTTCCTTTTTCTCATCATTCGATTTCGTGATCAGAAATCGATGATTGCGATACTTGAGAAACCTGTCGGAATGAGGAAGCTATGTGAGCATTCGTTGTAACGAACGCTTCTCGCGCCGCGATGTTACAAAAGATAATTAGCGAACAGCACGGAAAAGAAACACAATTTTCATAATGAATTCACGTGGAGAAATTGCGAATCTAACGAAAGTGTGGCCAAGATGTATGACGATAATAATTTATTAGAATGAATTTGCTTCGAGTTGTTCCACATTCCAAGTTGCGAGCTACTTTTACTTGTAACCATTGCGATGCGCTCGAGGATTAGCAATTTCAATTGTCGCTGACCATGACTAATTATGGGATCATTTGATTGGCGTCAACTTCATTATAGTACACGGTAAAAAAAAGATAAATATTGCAAATATTCAGGATCAAATCCTCCGATAGACACACAAAAAAAGTCAAAAACTTCGTGGAAGTATTCTTTTTAAAATATACTTTTCGAATTGACGAACACGATACATCTCGATATTTCGAGAGTTAGCCGAATATAGGTTATAAAATTTGGTTGACGTCTCGAACGGACTGTTTGCCAGCGATGGCAGCAGAACAGCTTCGAAATACTCACTACGACAATTTATAATTCATGGAAAGAGGAAAAAGTCATTTGTGGAAACAAAAATTTGTGCGTCTCCGCGATCACTTTCACTAAACTGGACAAAACTATTAGAAGAAATTCTCAATCTCTTTTCTTAAAATTCGTACACGTTTCAAAATAAACAAAATAAATTAAAAAAAAAAATGGAAGACGAAACAGAAGAATCGCAAATTTGATTGGAATACGAATTCCTGGGACAATGACCTCAAAACTCACACCAGTACGAAAATGAGCGAATTTTAGTTAAAAATACAAAACGTCGTGGATATTTATTCTGGGAATCGTACGATTATATTTCAACCGATGATTACTATTCTATAAGTCGCTTCTCTGTCTGCCTATATTTGCAATGCAAATATTGTTAAATTCCCAAGGATTATATCGTCGAGCACGAACAAGTGAGATGTAGAAAAGTGATATAAGAAGCATGCAGGTAGAAAATAAGCCAGAAGCTGGGAACAATCACCTTTGTCTTGACTGTAATGAGTTACAACGTCGTAAACTTCATCGTGTTTTCCAAATATGACGTTTCATTGTACGCGTTTAACGAACGAGAGCATGTAAAAGAGTGTCAGTAGTGGTGATCGTCTATGTTGAAACGTTCTGGTACCATTTATACATCAGAAAGTATATAGTCACAATGATACTCCGATAGTAACATGCACATACGTACGAGGCTGTAATTATGCTTAACACTTTGCACGTGTTATTATTTCATCATTATTAATAGACTTATTTGAAGGAATAACTTCATTTCTTTCGAGCATTTTCAAGCACGAAAAGCTTTTGATGAAAGAAGCAATTGAATATTTTCCGGTTTCGAGTCGCGCTAATACGAGAAGAAAATATAATTGCATTCGTGCATAAATATTACTCTCAATGTAATCGTTTTAAAATGTTTCTTGTAATGACTTTTATTGACATGAGATTTGTTTGATATTTCAATTGTGCCATATATACTTGAATATATTTTCAACATTTTTTCTTCCGGCATGTTACGAACTTTGTTGAACAATCACGGAAGTTATTCGAACAGACTGTCGCTTTATTTTCTTAGTGTTTTTATTTTAATTACCGAATAATGCGGAAAATCTTATTTCGTTCTGTGAGAAATGCGCAGAAAGTTTTCTCCAATTCTCGTGAAAATAGTCCACGCAATTACTAACGATTATTCAGTCCTTCGAGTCATACATTCTTCTTTCTGTAAAATCAACTGGAACCTGACTCTGGGATTCCCCGGTTCACTGATCACGAATATCGACGCAATCTTTTAAAAAATTTCAATTTATTTTATAATTTTTTCAACAAAAACCATCGTACGAAAATGTTTGTCCAAATTCTTCTAATTCTTCAAAGAGTGCCTGTGAAAACTGTCGGTCCAATGGTCCTCATAGTTTCGTGAAATTTTCATTTAAATAATTACGATGTCCGACTAATTATTTCTGATAACAATTCCCAATGACAACAGGAAGTTCCGGGGTGCAACGTAAAAAGAATAAGTACACATCATGAATTTGTTGTTAAAATCGTCGTGGAATAATCGAAAAACCACAAAAGACTGTTTAGGGGCATGGCTCGAAGGGTTGAGCAAATTGATGTTCAAATTCAAAGCAATAACTTTGTTTCAATAAAATGTATAGAAATTCGTGAATTTCAACGTCCTTGCACACTTTTTGCACAATTGTTTCATCAAATTATATTTGCACAAGACTCGCACGTCGTGTGAACATTTGCTGCGCTTAATCGGAAGCATATATTTGATTCGAGGGGCGTAAATATTGATAGTAATTAACGCAAATATTGATGTGCAATCGCGAACCATTAAAGGGTACGTATTTCCTGAAATGAGTATATTTGAACGGGTCCCTGATATCAATTAATCCGACAGGGGTGTGAGTCATTAGATAACGACGAGGAAAGGAAAATTTTGTTCCCTAATTCCACGGCATGTCTCTTTATGACGGCAATTAATCTGGGAATGAGTAATAATTTCATTCATTTCGATTAGCATTTCGATCGATCCTGTCAACACTGCGGCTTAGATCGTTGATTCGGTAATAACGCATTGGTGCAAGTTGACCTTGTCAGAAGTGGAAGTCTCTGCTTACATTTGCACGTCTGGTGGAATTATTCCTTTGGGATTATTTTGAGGCACGTGTAATCGATAAGGATACATTATTGCTGTGCCAGAATCTCCAATAGTAAACATTTATCCAGCACGAACGTGATAGGGATAAAAATTCAAGTGGAAAAATTCGTAGCAGAGCTTTTGGAATTGTTTTTACAATCGTGGATTGTGCCATTTTTTATGAGTTCTGTTTCCGTCGAATCTTACTTTGTTCTTGTCTAGTGAGTGTCTATGGAAAAATTCTTTCGAATTTCACAAGGAAAGCAAAAGATTGACAAAGCCATTTGCGAAGCCGGTGGTGCAGGTGGAAAAAAATTCCCCCCGGATAAGATCGGGGTCGTTAACCGGTCCGTGAACTTGACCCACTGTCACACTTGTATCTTCTGCGCGGTCATATGCGCCTGTACCTGAGCATTTGTGCCAGTGTTTTTCCATAAATAATGTTTCCTGAAAACTTTCCACTAACGGACTTGTTTTATAAATTTAGCGATCGATCTTTCAGGATTCCCTATAATTTCATTGCGTCCACTTGTCTGACCGAAGAAAATCAGTTCACTCACTTTCCTCCGATTGTTTCGTACACAAATCGGTTTAGCTTAAAGTTGATGACGTATTCTCATTTTTCTCTCGGTTTTCAGTCCTTTAATCTGCAAAATTCCGTCCAATGCAGTGAAAAATTTTCTAAGAAAGCAGTCAATATGAAAAAATTGGTCCAGGGCAATCTGTTGACTTTGAATTGTCCAAGAGGAGCATGTAAACGATAATTTAGCAAAACTCAAAAGAGACTGAGAATCGAATCAACCCTCCGACATCGTCACTGGGCCGATTTAATCTGGAGTGTAGTTTATCAGCAGCTTAGCATTTGGTGCTGACTAAGAAAACTTAGGAATATATTCTAAATATCCCTTGACATGTGTGGGACATGAAAATTCAAAAAATTCTAAATATAATCATGAAAAACCAGGATTAACGTTGATAGAATTTGCAGAATATCGACCATGGCTTCTGGCTTTGGATTTTTCTGCTAATCAAATATTTTCTCGTGTATTATCAGCTTATCACGAGACAGAAATCTCGTGAGGATTTTGAGTTCGTCGCGTCAAAGTAAACAGAGCAAGTTTCTCTGAGAATCAATAAAAAACACAATTTCCTAAAAACCTCGCATTGCCTCGGCCTGCCCTACTTTTGAGCATTGTCGTGATTGAACCAATTACTTTTCAGGGTAATGGAAACTTCACGGATCATCATTGCCATTCATTATTCATCAGAAGTCACGGAAGCTTAATTTTGAGTGGACTTGATCGTTGTGTGTTTTGAAATAATTAGCCTATTTGAAATTGTTGCTACCGAAATCCTAGAATCTTTTTTTTTATCTCGTATAGCGGAGGATTTCGAATCGGAACGAAAAAAACCTCGCGATAATCGATTAAACGCATTTATGACATTGCAAACGTTGAGACGAATGAATATTTTAAAGGATCGTGATGTTAATCGACGTTTCCTCTGACAGAATATGTATGAGGCTTTGCAAGTATTGCAAATTTATAAGAAGAAGACTGTTTACGAACATTGTATTTGCTGCAACGCAAATACTGATTTTCACATATGTGGGCGGATTCAATAAGAAGAAGAAAAACACTTTCTGATTATTTCGCAATTTGCTCATTTTTCTAAATTTTTATATCCTCGATCGTACGCAACGAGAGCTACGACTGCATAGGTTCCAATTTTCTTGGGTTTTTCAATTTCGGACAGTATTTCTTGCCATAAAACGGTACCCCTCCGGAGTGGTAGACTCCCAGTAGAGAAAATTTGAAACAATGCACTCGTAGCCCTCGTTGTATGATCAAGAATGTAAAAATTTAGGAAACCAAGAAAATTGTAAAGAATTCTCGTGTTAAAAAGATCCAGAAAAATTGGGAATCACCTGCAGCTGCATTTTACGTCTCTGTCATCGTCAATTAGGTCACGAGCACCGGCTAGCACTTTACTCGGGTGAAACCCCTCGAGACACTAATTATAGATAAAGAGAAATACTGAAAACCAACATTATAAATAAAAAGAAGGTTTCGTGCTTGACAAAATGAATGGATTTATTTATGGCAAACACATTATGTAATCCTACGTTTGTTTAAAAATACAACACGCGGATCGCACAGAAAATTTATGATCTGATAAGAAGAACAGGGATTTTCGCTGGGCTGTTTTATTGCAGTGAATCGTGATAGCGATAAACGAGAGAAAATGAAAAATGTCATTTGCGTACCGATAAATGGCTTCTCGTCTTTCATCGGTTTGTTAGGAAACACAGCAAGATATCTGTCGATCCGGTGCATACGAGGCGTAGGAAACCTCTGTATCGATTGACCGTCAAATCTCTTGAGCTGTGATTTTCATCGGATCTCGGTAATGCAGAAAACTTGATTCTCCCAATATGTTCAGGGAATTTTATCGTTTTCAACTGCTCTTCATAAACCTACGGACGATTCAGTTGTCATTTTTGCATTCAATCTCGCTTATGAATCGTCGTCGAGCCATAAACTTGGCAGGAACAAGGTTAGCAAGAAGATAGTGAGAGAAGTAAATTAACAATTTAGACACTTTCATCAAGAGATTTAATGAAGATGATTCTCGAGCGCGGTGTGTGGTCAAGCCAGCAGGAAATAAAATTGTAACTCGGTCGAGAAGAAATGAGCAGAATTGCATGCCCCGAGAAAGGACGTTTAGTCCTTTCACTTGTAGGATATCTAACACACAACACAAACTGATAGCATAAGAGTTTTCGTGCTTTCACGATTCTCATAATTATAGCTTGTGACTTTCATCGTAATTGCACGAGTATTCTAAATTCACGACTGCTCGCTTTATGCTTTTGACTCTCGACAAAAAGAGAGTTCAATTGTATCTCTTACGAGATCCTACAAACAATCACAAGCGAGACACAAAAGGAGTCCGAATTATCTGATCGACCAAATAAAGAAAACTTTCATTTTCACCGGAAAATACGAATGAATAAAAAAAAAAAAAAACAAAGCAACAAGTTTACCAGTGATTTTCGTGCGAATTCCACAGCGAATGTGCCATTCGAAACTTTGTGAAAAGTACGCTATCTTGTGGATGAAAACATAAAGAAAATTACTTGGCGAATGGATCGTAAAAAAACAACGGAAAACACATTTCGCACAGACGTCGTAACATTCATTACCATTAAACTTCTACGGGATACTTTGCCAAATGCTTTTTCATAAAATCAATATTGAACGAGAGTTCTTCCCATTAAGGTTCGAGATCCCTTCGCAAGAGTAGAAAATCGACGATTATGTGGAATTTTTTAAAAGCAAAGCAATTCATTTACATTTATTCATTTTTTATATTATTTATTTTCATTTCACACGTTCATGGTTTCCATGAGCGTCTAAAAAAAAAATTCGAACTAAGAAATTCCTAAAAATGTTGGAAGGAAAATCGAGTGATCTTTTCATAAGATTTTTTTCATTTTTCGATTTGAAACGTCAATTTTTGGTGCTGATGAGTTTGTTGGAAAATGTAATTCGAATATTTGTATCAATTGTTTCATTCTTGACTTCAGAAAGTTTGGGAAATTCTCGATACCTATAAATCGTGGCTATTGGTACAACCTTAATGAGTGTTGACATTGAGTGACTCGATGAAACTGTGAAATAGATCGAGAAGTTGTGGAAGGATCGTCGAACGTTGATGTTCGATTGTTTCCTAGGAGAGAATCGTTAAGTGGTCCGCCAGTGAATACACAACGATAATCCATCATGGACACGTATAACAAAACATGGCACTCACAGGGTTAGACGTGGTGCGTTGACCCTCGAGGCGGTATGGCATCTGCATAAACGACCGCCTGCCTTTATGCAAATTCCGCATTGACCCCTCGCTTCGCCCCCTCTCTGCCTCGGGTGAATCAAACTTGCGATAGATATTCGGGCTTTTTGCCTAAATAATGCTGCGGTCACAACTCCAGTCATTAGTCTGAATATAATTTCGTACCGAAAGCACGATAAACATTTCGTTCTCCATGGAATGGCTTACCGAAAAATTGCTACCGGTTTATAAAATTTTGAATAATGAGTTTTTTTTTTGTAGCAATCTGTCATTCTTGTTCCGAGCATTATTAATGAGTCTGAAAGTCTTGACGTGCCCAGCTCAGGAGCTCCGAATGAAAAGGAAATTCATGGAAGCAAAAACAGGTTTTTCTCATTTGTATCTTGTTGGTTCGCGAAATGACACAGAGACGCGAAACTGGTTGGTGCGGTGGCGGATCGAGCAGGCGCTTAACTCGCGCAGATTTGCGATGATGACTTACTAACTGTCGCGTAAGTAGCCGAGCATCGGTGGACAGAGTGGCCTGGAAAATGTTGAATGTAAGAGACAAACCTCTGGATCGTGACAGTCGATCTCGATGCCCCATCCTGGCACTCATTCCATTGGCCCTCTGCTGGGTCCGGACCCAGAAAGTACCGTTTGCTGTGTGATTTCCGGAATTCCTCTCTTGTTGTTTTATTTCTTGGTGAAGGGATAATTTCCCAACCTGTAAGATCTCTGCTTTCCAGAGTTTCATGTATATGGCGTGAACTTTTCGAAAGTTCCCATTTCGACCAACTCTCACGAGAAAACTACCGAACATTGAATAATCCGAGCGAGTGCTTTCCTTTTGGCAATTTCACACTCTACGAAATTGGATTCATGGCTTTTGGCTGTATTTTTGACCGTTTCAGCTGTATACCTTAATAAACAAACGCGTATCCTCCAACTTCAGCATTCCATAGTACATCAGGAAGCAATCTCATTGTATAACACAATCAGTCTTTCCTACTGGAACTTTGACCCTAAACGGAAATCACCACATTGACCATTGATGGCAGAGCGCCCTGTATGTTGCTATACATGCTCGTTATCACAGTCATGTATGCAACATAACACAAAGAACTCTCAGCTGTTGGCTAAATGAGCACGCTGCGTATGTGCTAGTCACATTTCCCGCTTTTTTTGTTTACTTATTGCAATAACGCGTGTCTATATCTGTTAATATCTACACAATGATTGCAATGACACGTGCGGCCTTAATGTTCTTACAGCGAGATCGCCAACGAGAGAAATGAAAATTTTCACGATCATAAATTTGCGTCGATTGTAAAAGCAAATATAACTTGACCGTTACAAACTTTGAAAAATAACGTTGCATTGGTAAAATTGTACGAGGTTTTCAAGCGTTTTCAAGTGACGTCAAGTCGAAGTTTAAAAGTAACCGGAAAGAGCCCGGCCTCCCATGAATATAGACACACGTTGGGTCTTGACTTTAAACCTTTTTTTTTTAATGCTTGGCGTCGAGAGGCAACCGCGTCTCCAAATAATTGTTGGAGCTTTGCCAAATGGCATCAACAGTAAGAAGTTTTTTTCCGTCTTTCTTATTGGTGTGTTGTCGGGCTCGTGCCTCCACTGATATACACCGTCAGAGAAACAAACACCTCTTTATTATTCCGCTGAGAAAAAATATCTGTATTCGACCCTCGCACGTTCTTGAACTTTGGTGGAAAGCAAATTTTGTACAAACGCGAAAAGAATCAGCAGGCGATAGATTCAATTCTCCAAACGTCTATTTTCGAAGATGCTTGACATTTTTCCATGCGAAAAGAAACACCTGGGCATGTACTTGACGGACAGCTAGATTCCGAGTCAATTGCTTTTTCACGCTGCTCTCGCTGTCACAGCCGACAGCTTCAAAATGTTCAAATACAGTTCTATTGAAATCCTATTGGAAAATCCTACAAACACATCAATGGAACGTTCACCTTGACAAATATCTAGAATATTGAAAAAAAAGAAGAAAAAAAAACACTGCACAATATGAAAGCTTGCACGTAACCCTCCGCGGATCATTTGACTTTTTAATGGCACCCCGAATATCTAATAGTTCCTTGTCGTCCTGCCCCTTAGACTTCAGCAACGTGAAGAAAAAATGTCTGGAGTAATCTGAGTCTACTTCAAGGTTTCATGATTTTCATAGCCGTTGCATTCGTTTTATTTTTAAGAAGAACGTTTTAAAAAACAAATTTATCGAAAAAAAGTTTTTGCTTGGGTCGAAAAGACCCATATGATCCGTGGAGGGTTAATTATAAGAGTTCCAACGGAAAAAATGAGTTTCAACAGATTTTCCTCACAATTCGATACTTTCGAGACTTTACCATGAGTCCCTTGAATTGGAGATTTCTTATTTAAAGAAAATTGAAAAATATTTCACGGAGACGAGTTTTCCGGACAAGTGATCAAATGTTTTGCTTGCACCGTTTGAAATGTTCGGAGAGCAGATGGCTCATATTTATTTATTTATTTATTGTTTCAGGGATGAAGGAACTTTTCCAAGAAGACTATTCAGCATGGGACACGATGAAGATTGCATTTGCAGAATTGATTGGAACGGCAATCCTCGTGTTCATTGGTTGTATGGGTTGTGTGGGAAGTCTCGGTAATGAGCCGTTGATGCTGCATTCGTCGTTGGGCTTTGGACTGGCAGTTATGATCGTAATTTTGGTAATTATTTGATAAAGGTTTGCTTGAGACATTAGGAGCAAGGATGTCCGTGGGAATCCATTGGGCATCCAACAGCGAAATCAAAAGACGAGGAGACATGTTTTTGCTTTTTTATTTCAACAGAGCATTGGACACATAAGCGATGCTCATATAAATCCTGCAATCACCGTTGGCGCTGTTGTCCTGGGAAAAAAATCTCTCCGAATGGCTGCAGTTTATTTAGTCGCTCAATGTCTCGGAGCAGTGATGGGCTATGGTCTCTTGAAGGTTCGTTCAAGCCGTTAATATCAATGGAATAACTCATCACGAATGAGAGGGATTCATTGTTTATATGGGAAGGAAATAACTTTTCTATTTGGATCGGCAGGTCGTGACCCCCCATAATTTGCTCTATGGAGTTAACGGACCTGACACAACCGCCAGTTTCTGCGTGACGGCGATCCACAAGGACATATCCCTGATTCAGGGTTTCCTTGCGGAAGTTATTGCGACCGCGATTCTCATGTTCATGGCTTGTGGAATTTGGGACGTTCGTAATGAGAGGAATAGCGATTCGGTGGCGCTCAAGTTCGCCTTTGGGGTTACCGCGTTGTGCATGGCTGTGGCACCTTACACCGGATGCAGTATGAATCCGGCGAGATCATTAGGACCAGCCATTTGGAACAATAGCTGGAGTTACCATTGGGTATTTTGGTTCGGCCCGATTGCAGGAGCTTTACTTTCATCGATCATGTATCGATCGATCTTCTCACCAGATAAATGCAAATCGGAAGACTGTTTTGACGTAGCCGAGGTCCGAAAACCCGAGGTAAGTTGATTTTTCTTCTCCTCATTTTGTTGCATGAATTTTAAGTGGATCCCAAAAAACTACTCGATGTTTCAACGACTGATATTCACCGAATCATCATGCAAATCGGAATGTCTTACAGGTTTGATACTTTCTACATCAAGAAGAAACCTCGTGACGATTGTTCCCGAAATTACGCTGTGAATGTTGAGAGCCACGCTTTTGGAATCATTGGATTGCCCATTGGACACGAAATTTGCTCAACCGCTGTGTCTTTCAGAAACTGAAGATTTCATGCTTGCCAAAATAGACTGGGAAATTGCACATGTTTGTGGAGCTATTTCGTTGATAATACGTCAAAGGCGAGTAAACAGAGTTGGCGAGACTCTTTGCAACGATTTCTGAATTAGCACACATATTCGCCCTGAGCCTAATTTTTTCATCATTTGCTATTTGAACTCTGATAAGTCGTGGAATCAAACCGCGTAATGCGGAGAATCATTCTAAAGCATATAGAAATATCGAGATAACGAATTAAATCGACGCAACAATGAGGAACGATAATGGGCCGATGTTATGAGAAATTATAGTGCACACAAGATGGCTCGTTCTCTCAAGTGTGACAGATAATTGTACGGACATATGCACCCACACAAATGCACATTCCATGCCTTCGAGGTACCGAAACTCGGAATAACAAAATTAGTGAGGACGACGCTGGGCTTGAGGAAATGAGCTTTAGATCCCAGCAGCACCGCGGCTACCAAAATGATAGACTAAAGTTTTAATTGTACTCTGGGGTGACTGAACACAGCTCTGGCTCAGTTTTCAAACCACCTTCGCGTACTCACACAAAAACTAACTAACATTTTTCGATCTGTACATAAATAACGATGCATATTTTTTATAAATCGACGAGTGATTTTTCCAAATTCATCTAGCGATTAGGTAGTCGTGATAAATCTTTATAAGACGGTACGAATTTTTTAGATACATTAAGATTTAAGGGCTAACTTGCAAGAAAAGAAATAATTGATTCCGATGATTTCTTCTCGATCCCCTGAAAACACTGTTTGTTCGTTTTACAACACAAAATGTTGTGGTTGATGACAGAAAACAATAATGAATGAGCTGTGGTTGTTGTTTTTGTGAAAGAGCTCGTTGTAAAATGCTCTTAGCGACCGTGACGATAGCCTCAGACGGTGGAACCTGGAAAATTGAAGAACGATTTCTTTCGAATTTGTCTCTGTGTCTCTGTGGAGAAAAAATTTGTTTAAAAATATTTTTTCCTGGATGCCGAAGTTTTAAACCTGAAATTCGATAATTTTTCGAAATCTTCGTGGCGATACAATCTTGAAATAGAACAAAATAATAATCATCTCGTCTTCGAAATCACAGTGTTGAAAAACTGAATTTTCATTTTTACATATCTGTTCAATCGGGACAACAAATATTACAACCATCACGGTATCCATATCTCTTATCGATGCCTGGAAAGCTTCTAGAAACAGCATATTACGTATGACAACGTTCGAATGAAATGATGTTGAAGTTTGCATCGTTGGAATGCAACCGAATCCATTATTTTATTTCATTTTTTCAAAGCAGAGCGAAAAATTAACATGCACTGTCCGTCTCGACACTTATTTGCGAACGAGAAACTGAATGTCAAAGAAAAATTCACGTGATTCCGAAAATCAAAAAAAAAAAATGGTGAATGCATGAAATATTTTTCGTTGCGTTCCGACGATGCGAAGTATCGCCGAATGAAACAATTTTCGAGAAATATATTTTCGAGACTTCCCCAAGTGCATGTAAGCCTTTAAGTAAATTATTGACGAATCTGAAAAGTCGACGCGTGTATACGACAAAGTTTGAATGTAATACGATGAAAATGATATCTGTGGAAAAATGTTAGCAGGGAAGGAAGAGAAAAAAAACGTAAAACGATCGTTTTCTCTTCCAGTAAATATTATGATAGTATCGATTGTTTTTTTTTCTACTACGGCGAGGACCACCTTTGGTTAATTATTATGCATACGAATACAACGATGTAATTATTCTTTCACCAGAGCTATGATGTATTTTGTGTGATTATTAAATATACTTATTTTAATATGACTTTTAATTATCGATTTGTCTCTTGTTTTTCTCGGGTTCATTCATACGCGTTGTCAAAAGTGGAACAAGGCGTTGAAAATGCTTGGTTACAAGTTTCATTCACATATCTATAATGGGCATCATTTGTAACGTGACACTATTCATCGCTTGTGGTAGGTGAATGCAGCATGTGACTGTCCGAGATAATTCATTCATAACGATGCTTCAAGTGATTTTGCCGGTCGACCTGCACGGCGCTTACTACGACTTGTACTACCGTGCGATATTTACACGCAAGCCCATGTGTTTTCATGTATCATATTTCTTGCAATCTTCCATGTGACATGAAAGCATGAAAGTAGTGATTTTTTTTTGTTTTTTTTTTTGTTTTTTGTTTTTTTTTTTAATTCTCCATTGTTGCGGAATCGCGGGGAGAATATCGATGGTTTCCGATTTGAATAATCACCGTGTGCGATAGATTGGTGCATTGAGTCCGGTTTTTTGCTTCGTTACTCGCAATTCCTGAATTGGTTTGTTATTCACTGAAGACTCATTGAGTGAAAAACATTGTACATCGGAAAAAAATATTTGGCGAAAAAAATGGGTGAATAATGTCGAATGAATTTGGCAAAATTGTGTTGATCAAGATGGCAAAGTTGGCACTAAATGCTGTTCAAACGACAGAGTCTTTTTTCACTTTTCCGCGGTTGTCGATAAAGAGAAAACAATGAGACCGTAGCCATGGCACGTTAAACCAATTACACATGCGAGTATCGGAGCGCCGCAGCGATCGACGAGAATACGAATAAAAAGAGACTGGTAACGTTTTATTGAAATACACCGGTTTTTTTTTTTTTTCTATTATTTCCATGCCGAACATACACGCGCTCCCGCGAGACCTAAATAATGAAAGGCGTCAAATGAAGTATGCAAATCCACCAAACGACGGCCTCCATTTCCCTTCCCTTCAATCATTGGATTCGAGTACATCGTATACGGAGGCAAGGTTTCGCTCGTTTCGACGGACTTGAATGTTTCCATCAGTAAAATCCGCCAAATTGATACGATCGAACCGAGAGCATAGACAGAAAGGATTGGTTTCGAAAAAAACTTGATTGCTGTCCAAATTCTCCAATTACAATTTTATTATTGAATTTTAAAAATTGAATCCGTCCATTTCGGAGTTCTAGACTAATTTAACGAATTTGGCCACAGCTGGATTTTGTTTATTTAACCTTTCGGTTTATGAATTGTCGAAAATTAAGGAGAAAAATTTGCAAGTCGAATTTTTGCCCAAAGGGAAACACATTCCTATTCGCGATGTTCCGTTTTTTTCCAACGAATTTTTCAGCGAAAGTTATTCTTTCGATCAGGATGTGCGGGGGTTGGTTTCTGCTTGATAATTTACGCGCGCACTCGCCGGTGGCAGTCAAAACATCTCGAGAGTGTGATCGAGTTGGTGAATGGTGGAGAGGGGGCGTCGAACGTAAAATAGTAGGACACACTACGTATCCCGGGAGATAAAACTGAGGAGGTCTCGTGAGCTTTGCTGAGAACGTAAGCGACCGAGACGACAGACCGAGAGAGAGTCAACGTAGTGTGTTGTTTTTTTTTTTGGTTTTGTACGATTCATTATTGCGATTTGACAGGACAAGCGTTTGGGAACGTAACTTGCAGTTTAATTGTTCGATAGCGCGCGGACGTATAGGTGGACGACGATTGATGGGTGGATCGTTGAGCGATATCCCCGGTGTTTTTTGTTTTGAGTATTGACACGAACGAGATATTGGGGAAAAAGTAAAACTCGTTGATGGTCATCGATTAGTTGAAAAACAGAAAAGTGAGCGTGTTTTTTTTTATGCAACGAAAAATTGGTGGGGACTATCAACATGTCTACCACAGATTTACGATCCGGTAAGTGCGAAGGAACGAAAATCCGATTCTAAAGTTTTCATATTGACGATTAAATCGCGTTTACGAGCTTTTCTTGTTTCTGAATAATTGAGCAATTTCTAATTCGCTGCTTCATTTATTCGGAACAATCGATTAAATTCTGTATTGTTTTGCATTATTCGCTTTTCCATGCCGTTCGATGCGAACGCGCTAAATTGGCATTTATATTCGATTACAATTCGCGTTGCCGTCTTTAACAGTCGGCTCGACCGGTCGAGCTACCATTGAAATCACAAAGTGAAATTGATCCGGGTCCCGACCCTTTGAACCGTAATAATTGGCTCTGTAATCGCCTCGAACCGGTTGAATAATTTTCGTGAGGATTATTATCGCCGTTGGATTGACTGTGAGCAACTATTTTTCCTGGCTGGCCGGGCGTAAATTCATATGGAATTATCGAATCGACAATTTCGCGTAGGCTTCGAATAGGGACGTTGAATATTTTCAAGGCAAGCACGACGAGAAATACATTTCTTTAAAATACCGTGACCGCATTTTTCTCGAGATATTTTTTCTCTTGCCTCTGTAAATACTCCGAAGAATCGCTCTGCCCATTAATTTGCTGTTATATAGGCACCGACAAATAACGTGTCCTTTCGATATTTTCACCTCGCATTCCGCTACAAAAATAATACGCAAAAGCTTGACGTCGTCGCCTCTGAATTCTTTGAGTTCGCGAAGAAAAAATCGACGATCTATGCGGAAAACACTTGGCTTTTATTTTTAGGGCTGTTTGCTTAGTTGTCTCGAAGTTTTGAAAAACATGATCGACCAATGGAGATAACACACTATTATATCGATACAGACAGTCGATAAAGTGACAGCAGGTTACACAAAAATTGAAACGTGGCTCGTGGCATGAATTCCAACACCTAATTTCGTCTTTATAACAAAAACATTGACATGTGATCGTATAATTTTCGGATAGGTTCAAGAACCCAATTAGTCGTTGGGCAATTCGTCAAAACATCGGGCTCAGCAAATGTGAATTCGTATTTCTACGCATTTTTAATTAAATGACTTGTGATTTAGCTTTTTGATGCATCGGTAAAAAATAGAAAGAAATTGAGTCGTCGGAGTCTCGTATCTCTGGCAATATTAAAATGTTATGATCTGAGCCACGCGCGCTTCCCCGAAACACGTCAAAACGGATATACGATAAGCAATATCGAGAAGAATATAAAACGAATGGAAACGTTCGACGAGATTACACTGACTTCGTCGAGTCTTGTCAGTGTGCCCTGGCACCAATGAGTTCGTCGATTTAGCCTTGAACAGTTTATATTTACGGTCATCACAGAGTCGAGGGGTCTCGGACTCTTAACACGATAATTCTCGCACGGTATCAAAACCAAACTCGTTATCCCAATGCGCTTTCCAGTTTATTTAAATAACACAAAGATTTCTGTCAAGACATTCCAGTCAATTTTCACTTGACACGCACTTTGTTACAATAAACAAAAGGATCTGGAAATTATTTCTCCGCACAATTTTTCATATCAAAAGATTCACTGATGAGAAGTTTCATCGAGCGAACTAAAGATCCGAAAAAATGATTAATCAAACTTGGGACGGAAAAGTTGGAACGAGAAGTGGATTTTTCATAAAGTTTATTTTCAAAAACACGCCGCATGATTTCGTCGTAACCAAATCTGCTCGATGTACAGTTACAGCGATTCTGCTGGGGTAGTAAAAAAATATGGCACAGGAGACGATCTGTCGGATGTTGTTCGTCCGAAATAAAAAAAAAAATCAGAAAGATTTATTTTATTCACATTTCGTGAAATATCGATTGTGCGTGGAAAAATGGAAAACGACTAAAGTGAATTTGTCCATTTTTACTGAAAACTAAAAATCTTTCATTCGGAAGCTGCTGCTTCTCGTAACAAGAAATCGCCAATGATGTATAAATTATAAAACCAACGTTTTCATGAAAATAACATTTTGATGGATCTCCCTTTATTTTTCGAGTTTTAACGAAACCTGATTCCTTAATGAATAAATTGGTTTTACGATCTAATCGAAAAAGTCGGGTCAAAAAAATAGCCATTAACCATTGAGCTCTCAGTTTCATGTTGAACGAATGTTTGTGCAATGTACGCCAGTCGCGAGACTTGACTTTGACCCCCAACACGAATTACGCATGCATCAAGCGTCTACGCCGACGAAAAGCTGAGACGTGCATTTTTCAAGATTATCCGAAAAACTTGAACCATGGTAGATAATCATTGTATTTTAAGCGTCAATGTTATCGAAAGCGAAATGTTGACTTTTCGACCTGTAACAAGGGGATTAAAAAAGGTCATGAAATCATTGTTATTATTGAGTTTAATGCGTCAATGCTTAACATGAGAGAACGCGTTCACAGAACGTTGCTTATTTTTAACGAACGGAGTTTCCTAGCGAGTATATAATACTCGAACGATAAAAACGAGTTAATTAAGATTTTCTGATATCCTGTTATGATAATTTTATGATTTCGCGTAAGTAAATATTGCACCAGGTGCAATCTATGATGATGAAATATGTGTTAATCCATTGAACGATACGCTGTAGTTGTGAAACGAATATTATAGATAGAAATATACGTGAGTCAGGATCTCTTCATTTTCCATATTTTATGTTTTGTTTATTCTCAAATGGTTTTTACGAGCCCATCGGATCCGATCACCGTGACCCCAGCCGGCGGTCTGCCGGTTATGAGACAATTACGGGCCAGCGAAAGGTTAATCCGAATTTTCTTCTACTTCGCGGTTCCTGTTGCCTGCGAGACTTCTCTAAAGTGTTGTCTACAGATTCCATGACGTTCTGTGTGGTTCATTGCATTTTCACGTGGGCCAAGGGAAACCCGCGAGAAACCCGATCCGACCCGATATTTTTACTGAGTTCTGTTTTTTTAACACTGTCCGGAAAGCGAAGAAGCTGCGTCCCTCTCAGGGGTTGATACGGTGGATGATTCATGGCTGAGCGGTCACCCAGCGACTGGCTCATCAATCGGGGAGTACGAGCGGCAGTTGTTTCGAGTAACTCATGGCGTTAAACGACTCAAAAGAGAGTAAAAAACTTTTGCTTTTATTTAGATTTCTGTTACGATGAAATAGTGAAAATGGGACTTTCTAAAATTACTTTCTAACTGAGCGTGAAAATGAAATTCAGTCGCAGTCGATTATCGAAGAAAAAATATTGATAATTCATCAATTACCAAGTCGTTAGAGACAAGAAAGTTTGAAAAAAAATATCGTCAAAGAATTCTATTAGATCCACGAGAAAATTGATAAGAGCGAGTCTTCGCGATGATCCGAGAATGAATGGCCGGAAGTAAGCAGGAGAATTCTGAAGGACACATGGTGCACGGATCTTTAACGATCGCGACGTTACAGACACTTGTCGTCACATGCGCGAAGACCGTATATGTAGGAATCGGCGACGGGCGGGAACAAATGATTGGATCATTAGGCAATTCGTTCACCGGTCCGTTCGTCCGCGGACCTTAACTTGCTCTTCTGCTGTCGCTCTCGCTCAGTAATTGACAATATTGCACCAACGAACGACGTTGCACATTACTTCCTGATACGGCAGCAGGTCCGGATGCCAAAACCCACACGTGACGTTGTAACACGAGCATTTGCCTATTCTAATCAAGTCACTTGATTCGCCAAATAGTTGAGCTTATGTAGATTGCAAATTGATGATTCGTTAACGACGCTCGTAAATGTGCGGAACAAGAAACCGGATTATGATTGGCGTCCAGCCCAAATCGTACTAATTTATTACAGAATCATTGAGATGGGAAATATTGTTTATTCCATGACGTTGAAATTTGCATCGTTGGAATGCAACCGCATTCCTAATTTTATTCTTTTTTTTTTTAAAGAAAAGCGAAACACTTTCATGCAGTGTCCATCTATGACAATTATTTGCAAATGAAAAACTTAATGTCAAAGAAAAATCAAGAAGTTTCCGAAAATCTAAAAAATTGTGAGCGGAATAAATATTTTTCGTTGGACTCCAAAGATGCGAACTTATCTTTTTATTCCTATCATCCGAAATGATTCAATGAACAACACGTGGCAACTTTGGTCAATCTAGAGAGATCGAAACGTTAGATTCTCAAAATATATTTTCATTCATCGGTATCATCATTTTTCGTGTTATATTCCTAAAGACTCTCTAAGAATCGATAAGATATTGCTACTACCGGTGACAATGTTTGTCTCGTATCGACAGATGCGAAAATTCCTTTCGTCATAAATTGTGTGATATTCTTACACGTGGGAACAAATAAGTGAACTCTATTTATTAGTCAGCAAGAGATTTGTTTATTTTGCGACATGCGAAAATTCGAGAGCAATGTTTGACAAGTTTGCTCGGAGTAGGATATTGATTCTAAATTCCGCGCGTGTTACAACAAATTTGAAAAGCACATAGTAAGAATGATCTTTATCAATCAAGAAAACAAACAATTCCTCAATGACTCAACAGCAATATATGAGCATGCACATAATATTTTGTTCTTTTTAATCGACTCTGAAAAAGCGAAAACGAAATAAAAAAAAAAATTAACGATCATGAAAACTGAAAATTGTCATGAACAGATAAATTTTAATTTCTAAGGTCAGTTCGACTTTTTTTCTTGGCTAGCTATCGAGAAAATGATTTCCAGTCACTTCAGAAATATTTGCAAACCGGTGCCAATTTTTCCATGGTAAAATTTTTCCTATCGCATTTTTTGATGAAAATTTTATAAACTGAACTCTGCATGACTTCTCATTGAACAACGCTTAATTACGCAATTATGATCCTCATTATGCAGAAAAGGTAAATGTTCCTTGGTCTTGTGCAAGGTCAACTAGCACGTTGCCTCAAGTTCCTTTCTAAACTTCAATTTTTCAAGGTCCATCCTTTTGCAAAATTGCATTTTTCATTTAAGCCTCCTCCTCCACATTTCCACAGGTGAGTGGACAAAATTCCCTGAAGAATTTTTCATGTTCGTGAAATAGTTGTGAATTTATGAATTTTCCTGTTCCTCCAATGTATTTTGGAATGAAAAATTCATGACATTCTCTTAAAAAAACATTGCAAAAAAGCGCAAAAAATTATTAAACACAAACCAATTTTTTTTAATACGAAAGAAAAATCTTGAAGTCTCCTCCCGTTTCAGTGACTAACCATTTGAATGATATGCTCCAGCTTTTCATAGCTAATTTCTTTATGGTTCTGGATCTACACTATCAAATATCTGTTACTACCATTTACATGGCTTAAATAAAACGCGACTAAATTCTTCATGGCGCTGCTTCAACACAGTGTAATCCAACGTTGCTGAGATTGTATGAAGTAAAATCTAGATGAGCTCGACACTACGTGACAAAATCCACTTATTCCGGAGTACAAAGCGCAGGTTCAACGTAGACGTATAGAACGGAGCCCTGCAAAATGGAATGGCATGCAACTCCAGAACCTCCGGACTATAATGTATCGGAAAGCGCCAGTGTTTTTTTTTCCTGGTACCCCTTCTCGAGTCGAGCCTTCCTCAAGGACTGGCCGGGTCGCTCGGAAATCGATTATGCAAATGAAAAAATAGATAAACGGTGCGAATCTCTCAATGATTTGCGCTATATTTGTAAAACTTGGCGAGTGCAATTGTGTGCAATTGCCGCGGATCGCAGATGCAAGAGATAAACGAGACATCGAAACAGCCAGACGATATTTCACATCTCGCGTCACTTCTCTCAGCCTCTTATTGTCTTTACTCTACAAAGTGCATTGATAGCAATTCCGCTTGCATATATCAACGGATAATGTTCACAGAGAGCGCCGACAACACTCTGTTCTATCGCCGGGGCTTGATGGGTGCGCCGGCACGAATGAGAGGCATCGATAATCCCAGTAATTGAAAAAAGTAATTAACCTTCCGAATTCATACGTTCGGACGATCCCACATTTATTTCGTGGTGTTTCATTCTCCGTTACACTCGTGCAGAACCATTCGATGGATTTAAAAACCCATGCAAAATATTGCAAGTATTTCGAAAATGTTGAAAATTGTTTATTTTTCAAAAAAAAGGAAAATTTTTATTTTTTCACACACTTTTCAGAATCTTGTTGTTGCTTATAAGGTAATTTTCGATAATATTACTCAAATACGTCTCATCGTTGTCGTATGCATGGCAAACCTGTCAAATTGACGAGTTATCGACGCATGGACCTGAGATAAATTTCAAAACTTTCCTCCTGCACTCGATTCGACTATTTCCATTGATTCTTATTCGCAGATTCTTCGGATCAAGAATTAGAGCAGAAATGGCAGAGTGATGAGTATAAGTTTGCTTGATCAAAACGTCAGTCTCGTGCATTCATTATTCTGGCTGAATTTTCATCTACGAAAAGATCTACGATTGTAAGAGAAAAAACGAGAATAACCAAGAAATGGCAACGCAGAATGCACTCGGAGCAACGGCGTTTGTCTTGAGAGTAAAATATGGAGCAGTGCTGGAATGTATAGAATATGTACACAAACGAGCGTGCAGCATTATCGCTTTGCTCCGTTCCCCTTTCACTATCTGCTTCATACCTCTCGCACTTGTTATGCTTTCAAGATTCACGAAAATTTATGACTACGCGACATTTTGTACTTCTTCCCACCATAAATCATTCTCAAATCTCCCGTGAGATTTACGAATGTATCCTCAATCGGGTAAAAACTGTCGAGTGACTTCTGGATCGACCGGAATGATAAGTTATTGATTAATGATTCTTCAGACGCAAGATCAAGTAGGAAAATCTTGTTTCGTCTTTTCACTGTGAAAAGGAGGGAAAAGAAACCCGCAACTCAGCTTCCCAACGAACCATTATTGGAAATTCTTTTAGGAAATCATTCGAAAAAAAAATAGAATCGAAGACGATCAAGTTTTAGTTTCTAAACTCCTGTGCACATTTCGATCGATTTATTCAAAAACACGTACATATGTTTATCGAGAAAAACAGAATGGTGGAAAACTTTGAATAAGTTTCCTCGAAAATATTGTTATCAATTGATTATGTGGAAACTGTGTTACACACGTTCAGTTTTATGATAAAAAATGGAGAAAAAGTTCACCCGAATCGATAATCAAAAATTCCAGCCACTGATACAATTTTTCCACTTGCTTTTCTAACATTTGTTTGTGTTCTTGAAGCAATAATAACAATGTGCACAAAATCGCGAGATAAAAAAAACAGCGAAATTATTCAATGCAGAAAATTATCTTTCGAAACGAAATTTTACGGCCTGACGTTTTAGTAAACAGTTTGGAAATGATTCCAGAAGGTTTCAAAAGGAAATAATCCTCACTTTGTTGTCTTTGTATAATTAAAAAATAACAATATTTATAAAAGTTTTTTTTTAACTCGAAAACGTCAGCTGGAAAATTAAATGTCCGAGGAAACTGCATGAATTTGTTCTTTTTCCTTTACCATGCACATTCCGCTTTGACGGTTGAATTAGTTGAATAAGGATTGCTCGTTATCGTCTCAAAGTCATACACTTTTTTCTCTGTGTCTTTGCATGAAAATATTTGATCGAATATTTAATTCCACGATGAAGCACACGAGCACGGTCTGGCGAACATTGAAGTGTGCAACTAGTCGGAACAGAGTTTTTTATTTTTTGACATCGAGGAAGAACATGGTGGCTCGTTGCTTGTTTTCGCTCGTTTAACTTTTTCAAGAGCTTTTTTCGCTGGCAATTCTGGAAAGAGGGCTTAAAGTTTTTCTCGCTGATGTAATTATTACGTTCACTCCAGCATTCGAGTTATTTCTCTCGTTAAGAAGGAAAAGCAAAAAAAAATTCTTTTCATCGTGACATTACGAGCTGTTGCTCGCGAGTTCGCTCTCGTAGTTTCATGTTTACTGAGAAAACATTGAACGTAATTAAATTGTCACATCGTAACGACCATTGTATTTTTATTTTTCATCACAAACCAGCACTTTAACATTTTTCCTTGGACTTAACTATCGTCCATGTTCCCATGAGAACGCTCGAAATATATGACCCATAGACACTGCAACTTTTAATGCGCATCGCAGGTGCACACGGGCTCAGAAAAACTGAGGGAAACCCGCGTCGACGCGAACAGCTTAATTTCAATTTAGTTCTCAGTTAATTAGCGCACGATGCTCAGAAAGATTGTTCGTAGGTTAGCGATCGATGCGCGAGTTGGTCGACGGGGTTGAGTGGCTTATCCCAGAACTGCTCATTTTGGGAGACGGCCAAAGCCACGTGCCAAAACCGCACGCGTATGGCTGTTGGTTCAATGATGTCGTGGATAATATGGGAGAGTCAAATGTTTGACAACACAGCCGCGATGTTTCTTGGTCACACAATTATGGTTTTTATTTCGTTACGAAAATATTCATTTCTCCTGAATAAAAAATCTCCTATAGGAGCTTCAGAGTCTTGTTCGTTCGTCCATTCGTTGCAGAGCCATTTCCCTCCACTCTTCATCTCTCATATGAATACGACGTGGAGCCTGCTATTATAATACGAAAACACAAGCTCTAGTTTGTTTGTATAATTACCGAATGATTACTGGCCGCATTTGTTTACACTTGTCAGTATTTGAGGGACTACGTACAACAGGGAGTGCAAAAGATGGAATGGTTCGTTAAAAAGCACTCAAGCAAACAATATCAAACATGCAGGCTCCTGAATGAATAATCGTCAGATATTGAATGATGTACGATGCTGGTTTCCTCTTCGAAAATAGATGTTCCAATTCGGGGGAAAACGAGAGATCGCCCGAGAGGACAGGCAGAAAATTTCGGAAGTGGGTGAACAATACTTCTGAAAATGTGCAAAATGTCACACTCGAGTTCGAGAAATTTCAATATAAAACGTTTTTCGAATTATTTTTGGAAACGTTAACAAGAATTTCTGGAGGCAAAATACAACGATAATTGAATATACGAGTAATTCGACTGAAAGTAAATGAATTTTTGCGAGTAGCAAGAGTCATATAAAATTTGACAGGAAGGAAACATTCGAGACTTTCGAAAATGTTGAAAAATCAAATGTAACATGTTTATTTGTATTTTTTAGGATTCAAGAGGATGATGTATGGCGAGGGTGCAATGTGGGACACATTTTTGAAGGGAGTAGCGGAACTGGTAGGCACATCGATCCTTGTCTTTCTCGGTTGCATGGGATGCGTTGGTAGCCTTGGTGTGTCGCCACCCCACGTTCAATCAACGCTGACATTTGGTCTGACGGTAATGATCGTGATACAGGTCAGTGAATTATCGAAATGAATTTGAAATTAAACAGTGAAACGTGTGATACCCCGAAATAATTATCTGTGTACATGCTCCAACAATTTCGTGGATATTTCTCGCGCATCTCGTTCGATTGTGTTTCGCGCAGTGAGGAGCGCGAATAACGTTATAAATAAAAAAAAACAGTGGCAAAAAGTCCTTCACAAATGTGACTCGCTTGACGGCCTTTCAGAAGCAGATTTTTCTCCGATTCGATATTCATTGCATTGTTTATCGTCGAATTGCTTTTTAGGCATGTGCATCCGAGTAAATCGTTACACGATTTTCCTGTTTTTTTTTGTTGCTATCAATTCGGAGGATTGACGTGACGTTTGTACGCTCGCATGACCCTCGAGCTGCATCAGTGGACGACTTCGTAGAAACGCATTTGTCAATAAGACCACGTGCCCCACCTTTCGCGTTGGCAGTTAAAAGTGCACACAGTCTTGCTTTGCAATTGAAAGGATTAAAAATATACGCCACAAAAACGAAATCATAAAAGGAAGTGAATTCGGGGACGAAAATCATTTGAATATTTCGAATTTATTTTCCATTTTCTTTTGCGTTTACATACTGGGTCAGTGTGACCCGAGATGAATTTTTATCTTTCTAGAAATATCGATTCTCCATTATTTAGCAACCATCAAGATTCCACACTTGTTTCTTATACAACAAATTATGTAAGAAAAACTTGTGCATTAATAAAATGCAAAACTAACCTTCACTGCATAACAATAGTTGCAATTTCTGAGTAAAACTGATTTTTATTGCTGCTACATTCTCCGCACACAACTCTAATGAATCGTAAAAGATCCTCGGGCCTTTTATCTAATGAGCATATAGTTTGTATATAAAGAAAAAACAAAAGATTTTTTATTCCCCAGATTGGTAGGGCGATAAGTTGCTGCACTCCTTCACACATTAGTTTATTGTTGCCATGGAATAAACATGTGTTACGTTTTCTGTTAAGAAAAGATGCAGTGTTGCTTTTCCTTTGATGCTGTAATTGAGCACGATTCATCGATAAACACTTGATGAATGTTTCAATAGCAATTCTCTGGTCGTTTAATGACGAGAAAAAAAAAATGTGCTGCTGCGTCGCAATGTCCTTTCGAGCAAACGAGACGCAGCAACATCCCACGACTGAAATATTTAATATGGAATACAAACAGTCTCTGCAATTCGATCGAAAAGATCGATGCCTCACAATTGTCATATTTATCTTTACGAACCTTGATCCATCATGGAAATGGATTCAATCGACAGAACCGCAGATGGACCATCTGCCTTGTAGACTGCTGTTTAATGCATAAAGGATTAACGTATTTTGTGCGCAGTTACTACAATAACACTCGAACGCTTACAACAAAATTTTCTTGCCAGTTAATCGTGTATACACATAGCTAAGCGACCTTGTCAGTTCAAAGAGCCTAGAAACTGTTTAACTTTTTCTGCTTAACTTTCTTTACAGGATTTTTCGTCACATTCGAATAGTTATAAAAAAATAAAAGCGCCGGAAAGTTGAAAGACTCCGACTGTTCTAAAAATCGTGTGCAATGAAAAATTCGAGGTTTTCTATGAAAAAAAAACTTGAGAAATCTAAATAATTAGAATTCCCGAAACAAAATGTTTTGATAAGACATTTTTTTCGTTTTTCCAATAAAGAAAAACGTCTTTGCAGGGAAGAAAAAGAAGCGACGACTTTTTTTTACAAAAATCGTCAATTGAACTGTAAAAAAAAAAAANAAAAAAAAAAAAAAAAAAATTTCACACTTTTTTTTTTAGTGTATCGGACACATCAGTGACGCCCACATAAATCCTTCCATGACCGTAGGAGCTGTGGTACTCGGGAAGAAATCTTTGGCTGAAGGATGCGTTTATATCGTGTCGCAGCTGATCGGTGCTGTTCTTGGTTACGGACTGTTAAAGGTGAGTAAATTTACTATCGCCCAATTATTAAGATAATCATGTGAAAGCAATTTTCAATAAAATTGTAAAATTATTTAAGGCACGAGACCCAGTGCCGACGCGCCAACCAGCAAAAGTTCGCAACGCTGGAATGCAACGAAAAATATTTATTTTTATCGATTATTTGTTTATTTCTAGAAAACATAAACTTTTCGCGAGCCGAGATACTTTTTGGGTCGGAAAAATCGATCTTTTTCATCACAATTACATTCTGCATTTGAATAATAAGCTTTGCCACAGAAAAAAAGGGATTTCGTTGCATTCCGACGATGCACACTTCGACGTCATATATAATTCGATCCTCCAGTTGTTTGAATGCTCAGAGCAATGTCGAAACTTCGTGTATCAACTGATCGAAGTCCAGAGAAAAATCTGTTATTTGATATCAATATGGGAGCAAGGGACATCGCAAGCGAGCATTACGAAAGTTTGTACAAATCATGTAAATGCTCGGTCATCGGGAGCAGTGGGGTTTGATAATCGTTATCACTCTTTCTTTCTGATTCGGTTCGCTGTTTCGTTAAGGTCGTCGTTTCTTATTCTAAGAAAAGCCGCGCAAGATAATTTCTTAACCGTCAATACTTTATATCACAAATATTTACAGAAAAATAAAAACGCGTTTGGACGATCTTAATCACAAATCTCGGTCTTGCCCAAAGAATTCACATTTTCATAGGTACATGTCGAGATTGCAGTTTTGGCGAGAAGGAAACGAGTATTACGATTTCTAGCATGTCGTGTTTCGAGCCATCGCTTGGCGATGATAACCATTTTTATCGAAGTCCTCAATATCTTCAGCAGCGATACGTTCGTCATTCATCATTTCGAATGGAAATTTCTCAACTTCTGCGGCATGTGTGTAGTCGAAACTCGAGAAAAAATAATGTTGCTGGTGCGCGAACTAAATTGCTAGCAATTCTATTAATGGAAGAATTATCTTGTCGGAGAAAAACAAAATATGCTCTTTCGGTCTTTTCAGTTTTTTTCCGTAAAATTGTCAAACGCAGAAATATCGGTTTTTTTAAATTGTTCCATTTTTTTGCAGTTCTTCGAGACTTTGTGTATAGTTTTTTGGAAGACTAAGTCATTTTTTGAATACGCTCAACATAATGGTCTTGGATAATGTGAAAAATAAAGAAAAACTTGGATTTTTGAGCGAAAATGTTGAAGTCAAACGTTTCCCATAAAATATCAATCTTTTCCAAGGAAATTCGATTTTCAGTGAAGTTTTCATGAATAAATCTTGAATGGAGGCAGCTTAATCGTATTATTATTGTAATTGTTATGAAAAATGAGATGGTGGATAATCCAACGCGAATATGATATTTATGAACGATTTTATGCCGAAGAGAAAATTTAGGGGATTTCGTCCGCATGATTGTGAGGTTGACGCGGTTGAAAAACGTAATTTCAGGGGCTGAGACCAGTTGATCGACTCTGATCACTGGCAACGTTTGCGAACGTTGAATTGTGCGATGAATATTGGTTTCAAGTCGTAAAATAATTGGACGTTTCAGTTGGTAACGCCGACGGGTCTTTTGAGCCAATCGGGACCGGAAGACGCTAAAACGTTTTGCATAACGAATCTCCATGGGAGTGTGAGTTGGATTCAGGGTTTGATGATCGAGACAATGGCAACGGGAATACTGATGTTGGTAGCGTGCGCGGTGTGGGACGCGCGTAACGCGCGTAACACGGACTCAGTGGCAATTAAATTTGGTCTGGCTGTGACCGGTTTAGCAACGGTAGTCGGTCCTTATACGGGATGCAGTATGAACCCAGCGAGATCATTCGGGCCTGCAATTTGGAACAATCAGTGGGCGAATCATTGGATCTATTGGTTGGGTCCATTGGGTGGTGCTTTCCTGGCAGCATTTTCGTACCGGATGATTTTCGGGCTTAAGAGCGAAGAGGAGGAGGAAACGATACCGGAGACAGTCGCGCTTAATTGCGTTGAAACAGAAAAACCAGAGGTAATGTACCGAACGGCATTAATCTCTTTTTTTCCTTCGAAATCCCGAAAACTCTCGTAATCATTCTTTACGTGACAGAGACACAAGAAAAATGCTTCGAATAACGTCCTCGTGGATGTTCAAGTTCTTCCCAAGATTCACTTGGCATTTAACGCAGGAAATTAAAAGCAGAAGAGAAGCCATAGAGAAAGGTCTTTCCACGTTATATCCATAAATAATCGTTACATTAAGTGCCAGGATTACGTGTAATTTACCAAGGCATAAGGAACGACATACATTAGGAAAATGTAACTTCAAGTCCTCGAGAGTCTAAAACCGCAGGGCAATTAATTCATAAGCATGCCGGACACTGCGGAGGATCTCATGACGATAATTCCGTTCATTTGGATTCCTGCTGGTGTCCGGGTTAACGGTGCGCCATAAGGAAATTTCAGGTAGCTCGATTGTACGGCATATTTGTCCAGTTTGTGCGGCGGGATAAGTAAAACAGAAAAATACAAATTTTCATCGGTGAGATCTTGTTTAAGAATCATCAGGGCGTAAGGAACGTGATTCTTCACTTTGGGGCTCGTTGGTCGCGCTTTTTTAATTACCCGGAGTGGACGCAACTGTGGGAGACCGATGGTTGCCCGGGTTTAACTTTCTTGGCTTATCCATTGCTGATATAAATCTGTCGTGGTAGACTTTTGTCCGGATGGGAAGAGAACACCAGCTTCGCTGGAGCAGAGACTGTGTTCACGGATCGCTAACACTAATGGGGCAGCCCTAGAAACTGGCGAGACAGAAGGACGAGCGAAGAGAGAGAGAGAGAGAGAGAGAGAGAGGACGGGGTTGGATGGATAAGGAGAAGATTGAGAGAAGTAAGAAATGAGAAAGAAACAGAGAGTGAGGAGCGAATAAAGACAAAAAGGGTGGAAGGTAAGCGAACGAGTAAAAGAAATTAAGAAATCGAAGGAGAGAAGAAGAGAAGAGGGATGAGTCGACGAAAAAGATAATGAAGACGTAGGAAAACATGGGAAAGGGTAGAAAGAGGCAGTGAAGGAGGATGGAAAGATGGAAAAAAGAAGAACTGTGGAAAAAAGATAGAGAAACAGGCCAAGGGAGGGCAAGCCACGCGAAAAGTATAAAAAGGATAGGAAAGAAAAGTGCGGAGGCAAAAAAGGACAAGAGGAAAGTAATGACAGACACAGGGAAGACGAGGGAGAGCAGAGAGACCCGTACGAATCTCATACCGACCAGCAGTAATGATCTTACCGTTGAATAAGCTCAGGAGCTACAGTAGAACCGAGAGAACAAATTTGAACGGGATTAACCGGTAAACCGTGTCGGAACGGAGCAAGACGTTCTTCTTGTTTGCTCTGGGATTAGTGCCTTTGGTACAAATAACTTTTGCGATTCACAGGCGAATAACGATAACGAGAGAATCAATAAGAAATATATAAGAAATGCTATTGAAATTCTGAAAATTGTTGGAACATAAAGAAAATTATGAGAGCATCGGAATTTTCATTATAATCGGAACCGGCATTTTTAGAATTACATCTCGCGAGATGAAAAAATCTTTTTCTCTGATGTCTCTGTAAACTTCAACTAGCAATGCAAAAATTAAGATCTCTTTAGCATGCATTTTGCTTAGTGTCTTGAGCAACGTTTGCCATTTTATCGAAAATAAAAGATTCATTTGATTCAAACAGAAATCATTGATCTCGCGGAAAACGTTGAAGTCAATCGTTATCGAAAGATGAGGCAGCGTCACGTAATCGTGACGTTTTGCCGTGATTGAAGCTGCAGGGCCAGCTGCTCCATTAATAGAATCGTCGAGCAGTATTTTCGTGAATAAATCAATTCTGATTAATTGTTTCCTGATTCAAATTACGAGATTTGCTAGAAATTACTATTCTTGACAGATGCTGCATCGGAACGTGCATTAAAAAGTGACGTTATAAATAATTGTGCACTCGAAGGTTTATCAGGCGAAAGTTTCGAGTTTCTCAGTCAAATGCAGTCCCTTGAAATAAAGAAGAAATTTTACTCTTGTTGGAGAATCCTTTCCATGCAAACTCGGATATTTACATTAAATATTTGCTTGTATGTGCACGAGAGTTTCGTGTAGGATTCCAATAAACAAAACTCGAGAGCCGAGCAAATGTTTGGAGTGTTTGTCTCGCGGAAAATGAAATGGACTTTTTATCGTTTCAGCATATTTGATTAATCTGTGGGTTGACTGAAAAATCAGAATGGAGGGTCGCCGGATCAGAAGACGATCGAAACAGTTCGTGTACGAAGAGAACGTGAGCCAACGAACTGGAAATTTAACTCGAGAGCGAGTTGGAACCCAAGACGTTATAATTGGCCCGCATCACGTAGAGCAATGGCAAGGAAATATCTGGCTGATTAGTGAATCGCTTCGCTCGTAATATCAGCAAAAGGACGAGTGAAGTTTCGATATGTCGAGTGATACGAAGTGTCCTTAAGAGCGTATAAGTTCTCATTTCCCTGCAGAAATGCGAAAAACGACCACCACGTAAGAATTAACGAGCCGAACCAAATAATCATCGAAATAAGAAACTTTTGAACAAGATCTAGTGTATATTTTGTACAATGCCCTTAATCGAGCATTTTTTTGAATATCGTGCCAAAGTGTTCAAAATCTACGAGATATAATGAGAAAATATTTTTTGTAATAAAAACTTTGTGTGTATGTGCGTGTGTGTGGGAGTCTGTGTGAGCGTTAAGAATTTTATTGACATTTCCGACTTGCAGTTCCCACTCGGGGTCAATTTGACCCATGACGAAATGAATCTTCATAACGAAAAACGAGCAACTACGTACAAACTCATAACATGACAAACTTGACTCTCGAACAAATTGCTTGGTCGGAAATTCCGATTGTTGAAAAAAAAATGTTGCTAAAAATACTGATGAAGAGTGAGAAGCCTTTAAGGGACACGCGGAAATTCGGCTGGATGTATAGAAATTGCGTGGAACCATGAGAAAAAAAAATAGTGAAAACCAAAAGTCGAGTACGTCCCTGCTTCTTATAGCATTTGCAATTGCAATTCATCGGATCGGTCGAGACGACTGACTTCAGTGCATTACACTCGATGATCAAGAACAAATTATTAATCAAATTTTTAATGCGAATAAGAAAATCGATTTGCTCGGAAAAGTTGGACTCTTATTGTTTATTTATTTCGTAAGGAATGTGTTGCGAAAAACAACATGGAAAAGCACAAAGTTGCAACGCCACCGTTACGCAGTAACGCATAGATATTTATCAGAGGAACTTTAAAGTTTCAATCGTCTGTTGAAACTGTTCCGTAGCTTTGAGAACTTATGATGTTGAAGTTTGCATCGCAGGGATGCAACGGAATTCATAATTTTATTATATTCCTTGAAAGCAGAGCCAAAAATTAAAATTCAGTCTTCGTCCATGACAATGATTCTCTAACCCAAAACTGAATGTCAAAGAAAAATTGAGGCGATTCCAAAAATAGAAAAAATGGTGAATGGATAGAATTTTTTCGTTCGACGTCAACGATGCAAACTTCGACATCATAACAACTCGATAGTTATTAATGGATCGTAGACAAAGAACAAACACCACGTTCAATGAATCGAGCGTCATTCGGTGTGTACGAATGAAGATAAACAAACTGTTGCATCAATCGTCAATGAAAACAAAAATAATTATGAGAAATAACGTTATTTACGTTGAAGAAGCTCAAAATCTAACAAAACGAACAAAACTGCAAGAAATTAAGGTTTGAATAAACAAGTGGACTGCCTCCTAGTCCATTAAGGGATACGATGGTATTTTGACACGTATAATGAACAAAACTAACGTCGTGAATCCGAGTAACAGAATATTTCAAAACCCCGAAAAAACTATAAATCGCGATCTCTTTACGATCAAGCAGAGTTTTCCGCGATAGAGATTAGTCACTAAACTAATTTCTACTTTTCAATGGATTTCCGTAAGAATCGCATCCAAGTCTGCAGAGTCTGCGACACCGATTAACTCGAATCTAAAAGTCCCTCAAATCACAAACAATGGTTTATAGAAAAATGCTTCGATCCGCCATTTATCCGACAATTAGCAATAATAAGATACTTCGGTTTCGCACAAATAGTGTAGACGACGTTGTAATAATAAATTGATAAATAAAAAACAAAAAATGGTCGAAACTTTCTCATTATTTTGATGGTTTTTTTTTCCAATTGTTTTATGCGACACTACTTTTTTTTTCTTCCCTTTTTTTTCGAAAGATACGAGGTGGAATGATCGTGATAAAACAGCAGTAAGACGCATATTACCACGTCTTACACGAACGAGCTTGCTCGGCTTCGGAAAAAGTCAAATCCACGATATATCTATACATAGAAATATATACTTAGCGAGTGCGACAATAACGCCTGTAGAGTAACGCCGTTCGTGACATCACGTACGACGGGTTTGCAGTACGAAAGGCGCGCATCTGTCACTCGAGAGATGCTGAGAGAAGTCGAGCCCCCACGGTTGGCGCGTTCGCTTGCGTTTTCCCTGGAGTTATTGGAACCGAGAGAAGCACGCGGTGTTACATTTTCATTTTCGAGCTATACGGCGAAGCAGTATTTCTCGTGACAGGGCTGGTATCCAAACGAAATAACAGGCGAAAAAAAAGCAGCGTCGAAACGTAATAAAAGGTGTGAATCCAACGTTTTTTTTATTCTTCCTAATTGTTACGGATTCACGAATTCTGCTCATGATGGAAAAAATTGTCATTTTAAATTCCATGTCTCCCGAGTTTATGAATAAAATTCAAGTCGATCCGCACCAGAGAAGAAATGTTACTTGTCATTTTCGGCGTGGAAACATGTCCGCGAATTTGGGAAGAAATTGAAATTGAGAAGACAATCGGGTCGAAGAAGTCGCCGGAGTTGGAAGAATAAATATGCACACGTCTGTATCGGGGAGACCGAAGCAAACGACAGTCCTAACGAAAATACCGCGCGTATTTTTATTCATTTCGATGAACCTCATTTCATTGCCTCTTATTATTTAAAAAATTTGCAGTTTTTCTTTAAAATTTTCTTTGTTTTTCCATCCTGAGGTTTTTATAGAGAAAAATATTCGACGGATGCGTCGACAGGACTGCGAGGTTCTGTAAAATTCCCTTTTTCTTATAACGACCTGACGAATCGCCATGAAAGTTTGTCAAACAGAAGAATCGAAACCGACAAAGAAAAACGATCTGCTACAGAGTAAAAAAAAAAACGTAATTATATTGTCGAGACTCGATGTTTGGTTCGCAATCAACTCAATTGAAAGTCAACCGAGTTTCGCATTCAATGCCGAAGCCGCACGAAGTTTGGGCACGTGAACAAAAATTTTTTGTTTTTTTTTTTTCAAAAAATTCGTGAGTACTCTTTATTGCTCTCGTCCCTTTTGTATATATTTGTGTTTCTAAATTCATATGCTACTGCTCGAAAACGTCAAGTGCGCGTCGAGACGACGAAGAATAGGAAACAGTCTGTAGAAATTCGTAAAATACGCACGAATTATTAAAGTCGGGAATGTCCAAAACGTCGAATCGTATTTCCGGGCACAGATTACCGTTTTGTATGCAGGAAAAAAAATTCTCATATTTTCAAATAATTTGAATGTCGAGCATCATAAAAAGTCTTTCTCGCGCTTCGTTGCCTTATCCCATTCTCGGATTCTATCCTCCTTCTTATCCACACTTTTCCCTCTTTGCGTTAATTATCGTTTTTCTTCGTTCGGCAGTTTCCATTCCCCACATTTCCTAGCACGTTCCGTACGCCGCGCGATTGCTTCGAAACTTGTCGTTTGACAATGAAGTAAAGTTGGTTTGTGGCGAGAACGAAACGCTCTTCCCGCGTCATTCCTGTCAACGACCTTTGTCTTGAGGAAATTAATATCGGAAAACCACAAACGCTTTATCGACGTTTCTTACTATTTTTTCAGAATACAGAAGTTTCAAGCTTTATCGACGTTTTTTACTATTTTTTCAGAATACAGAAGTTTCAACGTTTCATCGTCGCATTCCCGATGGTCTTTGCCGGTTCAAACCCACGAGGAAATCTCTACGAAACGACGAGAGGAAAAACCAAGTTTTCCTACAATAATTGCGGCGCAAAAACGATTTTTCTCGAGAGGCTGAATTCTTAAAAATTCGATCCATCCCATTCGAGTGGTAAAAGTTTGAATCGTCGAGTTGGAACTTTCTTCCTTGATTTCATTGAAAAATAACGCGAAAAAAAAAAATAGAAATTGATCGTTTACTTTTCGACGATTTCGAAGAACGAAAAAATGAAGAGAACACGACAACTATTTTCATAATTTCCACAAATCCGAATATTGCTCGATGGTATTTTTCAAATAAAAATAAAAAGTTCGATGAAAAAATAACAAAGTTATTGCTCACAAATGAAAAAGATTGGAGACGTAGTTGAAATTTGGTGAAAAAAGCAAAGTTTCGCGTTGGATTTCACGTGGGAAAAGGACGAAGGAAACGATGTTATTTTTCTGCTCGAAACGTGCAGGATTCTAAAAAGGAAATGGGAATTTTCTTGTTTGGTGTTTTATTTACCGAGCGAGCAGTGGAAGTCGTTTTACCGGAAGGATCGCTGCGTTATCTTGGATTGCATGAAAGACACGAAGGATTATAGATGCTTGGTAGAAAATTCACCGCAGAAAGGTTGGTGCAGGATCAAGTAAACATCGACGAAAATCCCCCACCGTCTGCTTCAATTCGCTATACATGCGGAGTGCCTATTCCGGAAATATACGACATATACATATATTGCCGAAGTAAACAGAGGAGACTCTCGCTAAGCCAATTGCTGGCCAGAGGCTAATTGAACACCGGGTTGGTTTATCAACTTGAGAAGAGGACGCGGCGAGGACGAGTGAGCTCCTTCGCTCACTCGTCGTCGTTCGGGCTTGGCCTCTCACAGTCACCGCGTGTCTCGCCCATCTCTTTCACAGCCACACTCTGAATTATCCGAACTAATTGGATGGACCAACTTTGAGCAACTGTCTTGCGCGTTAATGCGACAGGGAAATTATCGCGGTTTCTCCCATTTTCAACAAAATTACGAGGAGACCAACACGTGACGAAAGTATACAACGTTGTGAACTTTCAGGAAATAGGGTTTTGCTGTCTAGCTCTGCCAACCTGTTCCTGAGTGTATTCCTTCGTCACAGCTAATTAATCCGTCGGTTAATCAGGCTGAATGCAAGGACTTGGAATTATTTCTCAAGTTATTGTACGCTTTCACTTTGAAAATACAGAAAATACGTATTTTTTGTGTTTTCACGTTCGTGAGTTTTCGTAAAAAATTCAATTTTGTTTTTATGGGGAAAATTGTGTGTCGAAAATTTCGTGATTCGTTCGAATTTCGTGCAAAAACAATCTGGAGGTCGTACGAAGGTCATTTGCTGGTAACAACTTCAAGGTCATCTGGTAATATCGTTGGACCCTTGAAAGCAAAATGAGGATTTTATTCTGTGGTAATGAATGAATTATCGTTTTTGGCTCGGACTGTATTTTCATAGCACGAAACGCGCAGACTCAACTGCTGGACGTGTATACACAAGCAAGTCTCTTGGAACGATGCGCTCTCTCCGCCCGACCCTTTTCTTCTCTCCTCTTTTTCTGGCCATGTCCCTCTTTGTACAGAATCGAAAATAATAATAAAAAAACGTATCCTCGCGAGGAGTATGCTCGGACGGAGAGAAGGATAATCCCACCAAGGTCGAGGGGAAGCCTCGAGGACAAATGCACCAGCCATTTCATGACGAATCGACCTCACCATGACCTTCGTTCGATAACTTTACATTCGTTCTTTCTTTCTCTCCTTTCTTCGTCGAAAATCAAAGTAGAAAAAAAAATATTGAGCAACTCGAATTTTTCGGCTTGGGTTCGGAACATTTCTCTACGAAATTCGCGGCAACGATTTCATTCCGAATTCCCAAATTTATTCACCTCATTATTTTACTTCATCATTCTCAGATATTCGAGAATAATTCTCAAAACTTTCCAACATCGATCGAGTCAATCGAAAAAAAAATCTTTTTCACTTATTCATAAAATATGCAACTGCGAATGAATATTAATTAGTGAATCCGTGAAGTTATAGTATTCAAAACTCGAAAACTTTCAAAATGCCAAATATAAACAAAACGGGGTTCGGGGACTATAATGATTATTCGCGAAAAATGACCAAAAAAAGGAAAACAAAATTTCTGGTTTGGAAAACTTTCACCGAAAAAGAAACACGCAATTATTGTCAGATCTTCAGTCTCGCGAGAACGTTTGTTTTTTAATGAAATTTGGAAAATTAAAGAAAAATTTCGAAAACCAACGGTCTCGCGGCGCGAGGTTATCTGCGTCGCTCTCCCATAGATTATCGTGACGTTAACGCAACGAAACTTTATTAATCTTTCCCCATAGTTAACATAAAGGCTCCATGGGGTCCGGATTATACTCTGGAGTTTTCAAGTTCGTGCCACGTTGGGAGTATAATGGATATTGAAGCTCAAAAAGATTTCTATTTTTTGTATTCAAGTTTTTTCCTAAAAAAATCGAATGTTTTTTTTTGTCAGAAAAATTACATTTGAAACGTTAGAAGAAAAACGATCGATTTCCGCGAGACCAGGAGTTTGACCCTGTTTTCAAATTGGCTCTGGCTTCTCCAGATCCCGAATAACATTCGATAAGCAAATGAATGCAAAAAAAAACAACAATTTTTCCATTTTCAAGGTCAAATTTGTAGTGAGCGAACGTACAAACTTTTAGATCAAAATGTCTAAATTGCTCGTGAAAAAAAACAAATGTTGGACTCATAAATAAATTTGCATGATTTATATTGCAATATCTTTCATGTATATGCGAAATAGTCGGTGCGTAAATAGTTTTTTCTTGAAATTTAACATGGCACAGTAATTGACGAAAAAAAAATAATCGTTGAAATGACGATTTTTCGAAAACTGCTGACCTGATTCTTTTGATGCATCAACTTCTCTGGGCCTGTCGCGTCTTGGATATCCAAATTTTCCGAAAGCCGAACCGCTTTTCACTGTTACTAGATTTTTTCTCAAGCACGGATCGATGTTTGAATAATTTTTTCACTTGCTGAAAATTTCTTCCTTCTGAGCGGGTTGAAATGTCTGAACTTTATTCAATTATAAAGATGGAGTCGCCATTTTTGTCCCTTGAAATACTCGTGCACATAAGGATTCGTTGGTTTGCCTCTTTTTCTCGTTTAGCACATTCGCTCCGAGTGATTATTTCTTTTTGTAAATGGTGCGGGGAGTTGTGCATCGTTGCTCAAACGTATCGCGCCTTTGCTCGCTCTACACCTGTCCCACTCTTGTGTCTCTCTCGGGCGAACGCTCGAAACGCCTGTGCTTGGTGTTTGTGTCTGTGCCTGAGAGCGCGGCAGCGTACTGAGCGCGCCCTCGGCGTCGGGTGTAGATGGGAGCGGGGAGGGGGGGCGCTCGCTAGCTCGTCGGAACGTCGGAACGCGCTCACGAACGAACAGTCCTTCCGCGGGATTGCGGATGTAGTGTTGGGCACTTTTCTCGTGCCTGCGCCTGCGTATATTATTGTTATTGCTTTGACGTTTGTGACACCGGATTTTCACGTGTTGTGTGTGCGCGACGAGCGATAGGGACGGAACACGCGACAAGCGAAACGCTTCGAAAGAGTTTCAATTAGGGAACCGAAGGAATGCTCGACTTGGAAAACGACAAACTTTCAATCTCGCGCATAAATATACGCCCAGCCCTTTGTTCGCAGCCCAAACGGTCGCGTGATATCTTTTTTAGTGTTTTTCGCGCCTTTTGTGTCGGCAAATCATTTGACTCGACGTAGAATAATAATTCCCGCGATTGTTTTCGCGTTTCGAACGCTGAACGACGAGTGGCGTTATTACGGAATCGTTTTAGTTGTGAAATTTCGAAATATCCGGATAAAGTGACTCGGTCTGCCTGGATTTTGTGTTTACTACTGACGAACTACTGACAACGTGCTTCTCGAACGCGTGGTGCACTAACGTGATCGCGATTCTGATTGGACCGTGCTCCTGCCCTCGGCCTTCGACATCCAATCGCATCGTTTGTTTTTAATTGCTGAACAGCGGACCAAGTTTCGTTCCCATTGTGACGATCGCTCCTTTTTTTTTACTTCGTGTTTAATTATTACCATTCGAAAACAAAGATTTCTTCGTATATAAAAACGCGCTGTGAATACTAAAAATCTCTTTTGCACTAACACGGAATCGCGAGTCTGATTGGGTCGGCCTCGTGCCCTCGTCCTTCGACAGCCAATCGGAGCGTTTGTTATTGATCGTCGAACAGTGCACAAAGTTTCGTTCGGATTGTTACGATCGGGTTCTTCCCGATTTCAATTTGAAAAGGAAAATCGTTCGAGTCTCTAAAGAACCGATGTGTGTATCGATTCGTAACAAAGCCGCGTGAAAAGTGAAGTTATAACTTGTGCGCGAAAAGTTGGCATCGACTGACGAAATTCGGAGAAACAAGGAACTTGGTTGCCCTACGTTGTTACGTAAGTTATTCATATTGTTTATTCCACGTACCATCCACGCGATTCGCACACGATATTGTTTCTCGCATAGCACAACAAGCGCCATTTCTGTTTATTTCGTTTCTCGGAAACGGAACGATCGAAAATTCCAAGGAAAGCTTCGAAATTTTGTGCGAATCTTATTCTTTTATTGCCAGGTCCAGTTTTTTAAGTTGTCTTCACCGCGTTTTTATTATTCCACGGAATCGATTTTTCCTGAGAATATTTCCATGTTCTCTAGTCGCCAAATCTTTTTCTTAGCAACCCCGTCGATTCGATCTAACTTTTTTCACGTTCATTTGAGCCAAAGTTTGACGAAATTTCGATTCGTTCATTGACCCAAAGCAATGAGAGGCTTCCTTCGAATTGCACGAGCTTTTGAGCCCCTTCGACTTCGGCGACATGCGAACAAAGAAAGAAATGGTCAGAGGAAAGGGAAAAATGAAAAAAAAAATGTAAAAATGTAAAAAGGAAGTTGAAAATAATGCAGTGGATGTAAATGAGAATCGAATTCATCAGAGCCGAACAAACGGACGTGTAACGAAGTTAATCATCTTCTACTGTTCGCGTGGGTGGGACGCATCTCTTGCTCGGCGTTAGTCAAATCAACTCGAGAGTTAATCAACTTTTTCTCGCTCTTGCTTTCCATGCGCCTATTAGGAGCGCCAACAGTAAATTCCATTTCCCAAATCGATTTTCCAAAATTCATTCTTTTCTTCGATTTTCTTTAATTCGTATCATTTTCATCGACGTTGAAGTTTGTAGCGTTGCAATGCAACGGAGTCCATCATTTTATTCTACTTTTTCATAGCAGAGCCAAAAATTAACGACGTTGAAGTTTGCATCGTTCGAGTTGAACGAAAAATATTCCGTCCATTCACCGCATTTGTTTGATTTTTGGAATCCCCTCAATTATTCACATTCAGTTTTTTTTTCGCAAATAATTTTATTACAGACGAAAACTGCATTTTTATTCTTCGTTCTGATTCCAAAAAAACAAATAAAATTATGAATTCGAACGATGCAAACTTCAACATCATAAAAACCAAAACGCAGTGTCTATGAAAATTGTTTGCCATTGAAAAACTTGATGTCAAAAAAAAAAATTCAGGCGATACGAAAAATCGAAAAAATTCTAACTCGATAAAATATTTTTCGTTGGACTCCAAGAATGCGAACTCGAATATCGAATGTTGAATTCTGCTGTTTCTTGAGCGAAGCTAATAATTATTATTCAATTTTTTTGTTGCGACCTAAAAATTCGATCGACATGAAAAATTGTCAGGATTTTCGAAATTCAATAAATAATTGATAGAAAAAATAGTTTTCGTTGAATCTCAACGTTCTCCAAACTTGAACCGCATCTTATTGCTTGCATTGAAGTTTCGGGAGATTCCCCTGAGAATGCTCCATGCAAAATAATTGATAGTCGAATCGCGCTGATACAGAGAGCCGCACGATCTCACAATTAAAGTTAATTCAGTAGTACTCGATTGTGCAAATATCTGTGTGTTTCAAAAGTGGCTCATTAGTGGGAAGAGAAAAATAAGCAATCGTGCAATCTCTATTAACGAGACCATCTTTTTTCTCCATTAATTCCGCCTGTTTGCGCACCACACGTTTGATCCAAGTTTTTTTTCTTCCGGAAAAAACCCACTCGTGTAGTTAATCGAGTAAAAATTCTCTGACCGACTGACTAATAACACACAGAGGAATCATTCGGACTCGGAAAAACAAGCGAATTACAACGTTCGTGTTACGTAAAAGCAAAATTTCATGGCGTCAGTTTGTTGATGAAGAAGATTCTCGGATCGCGTCACCGACTAAATTCTCGAGCTTTTCGATTGCATTTTTTTTTCTTTTTTTCAATCCGCTCCAACGCTCACGTGAGAGCGGCGTGTGAATAAAGTTTTTGGCTGCGTATACACGCCAGCACGCAGACACGAGTGTCGTAGAACAGCAGGTGAAGGCGTTGAACGACCTTGACTCTGGAGACACAACCGAGTCGGTGTATTGGTATTAAAATCACTTCCGTAACTTGAGGAAACTCGTGACGTAATAAGTGTACATTATTGTGCGGATGAGAGCAGCAGATATTTGTCGCGCGGATTTATTCTCGACCGGGTTCCCCGTTGTTACCGCGTCGCTTTTGTCTTCGGGACTCATTGTCCTCTCGTGATCATGCCTGAGTACCACCACCTTCAGAGCCCACGTAGCATTATCTTGGATTCAGAGCTTGTCTCAATCATGTTTTGATACGACCTTGAGGTTTAATCTCGCATTACTCTTTCGTCGATTACATAAAATGGCTGTATATATCGAGGAAAAAGCGAGAAAGAGAGAGAGAGAGAGAGAGAGATCGACGGAGAACAGTGAGCAAGAAAAACAACTCGCCGGGTTTTTTTTCTCTTGTTCGCTTATTCGACTCTCTTTCTCTTGTGTTCTCTTTGGTTCTTTATTTTCTACCCTTCGGTCTGTGTCTCTCTATATAGAAGTTTGCATCGGGGAGTTTAACGAAAATTATTCTATTCGTTAACAATTTCTTTTATTTTCGAAATCACCTCAATTTTTTTTTGACGTTCGGTTTTTTATTTGCAATAATTGTCATAGGGAAATTACACAGTTTCATTTTTGGCGATGCTTTTTTAAAAAATAGAATAGAATAAAGGATTCCGTTGCTTTTGAACGATTCAAACTTCAACAGAATTTCCTTTCAGTTGTTTACTTTTACTTCAGTCTCGCTTTCCTGCACTCTCTCTCTCTCTCTCTCCCTCTATTTTTCTATGTCTCTTGAGAGAATGTACTTCTTGCCCTTCCCTCAGGCTGTACTCCTATGCCCAGTTTCGCATGCTCTCTCGGGGTTAGTTACACACTGGAATCTAACCCGTGCGACCGGTAACGATACTACATGGTTGATCGGTGCGCATACATTCGTTTCTGTGTTTTTCCAGAGAGTTTCCTTTTTCCGCAGATGACCTCGTAGTGGCTCAAAAAATGCTAAGCACTTTCCGTTGTTCCTCGAAATGTATGTTTCGATGGCGTGTTGCGTTTGTCGAGCAGCCTTCATCGTCGAATTTTTCTTTGAATAAATCCGACCCGGTGGTTATTCGTTACAATCGAAAATCCATGAGTCTGTTTGGAACGTTGAGATACAACGAAAACAATCATTTCTATTAATTATTCATTGAATTTCGAAAATCCTGGCAATTTTTCGTGTCGATCGAATTCTCAGGTCGCAAGAAATGCTCGTTTTATTGTCCAGACCAAATTGAACAACAATTATTAGCTCTGCTCAAGAAAAAACAGAATCTCGTTCCTTCCGACGATGGAATCTTCAACGTTATCGAGAATCCAGCCAGAGATCGCTCTCGACTCGTGGGAACGTCGTTGAATGCATAAAAAATGTGGATTGTCCGCAGGTCCACGATCTCTTACCGAATTTGCGTCGACGAGAGGCGAAAATTGCACGATTTTTACAATTATTCAAATATAACGTGTGGGGAGAAAATATTTCGAACCTTCGATATGCTCTCCTGAATAAACGACGATCTCTCGTCAGACCAACGTCGTCTCTTTTTTCCCTTTTTTTGTTTTCGTGATTCGAGCGAGCTCGTTGGAAAAAACTGGCGACCTGGATCGCCGCGAGGGAATTAACCGCGTGGCAAAAGTAAACGGGGTGTATTAACCAGTCATCCAATTAACTTGGGCTCTCTCGAGAGCACGCTGCGAGGAAAGCAAACTCGACCAGGTATGTGTACACTTATGCATGCAAACATTCGCGTTGTATATTCAGGTGTTCGGACCATCCAAAAACTCGTGGTCAAGCTTCAAAGGATAGCTCCTCTTCGATACTATAGAACAACGAGCCATTTAACGCTTTTACTGTTTCCAATTAATCGAAGATTTCTGCCATTTGAATCCCGATAACGCGGAGAGCCCCAGGCGTAGCCACACAAAGTCATTGGCCTGTTCGTTAAATCTTAGAGTTGTGTCAGGCTTGCCGGACCTTCGCTCTGCCTTGGATGAGTCGGAACACTGAAAATAAAATTTAGTTAAAAATCGTCGATATTTTGTTGAATACGGTGAACTAAATATTTTTCTGATATTTTCAAAATTTCCGTTATTTTGACAGTTTTTTTTTGTTTCTAACGAAATTGTCAGCGAAATTTATGAGGAGAACGACTAAAATTTATTCCGAAGAGACTTTCTAAAATATTTCTTGCTGCAGTGACACTATTTTTGGGATTATTCAAAAAAACATTTAGTTGAACGTATAGAACAAAATATTCATCTTTTTCAACAAAATTATGTTTTCAGTGAAGTTTCAAACGTTGAGATTCAACGAAAATCATTTTTTCTATTAATTATTTAGTGAATTTCGAAAATCGTGGCAATTTTTCGTGTCGATCGAATTTTTAAGTCGCAAGCGAGGCTCGTTTTATTGTCCAGAGGAAAAAACAGGATTTCGTTGCTTTTCGACGATGGAATCTTCAACATCATCTGCCCTGTGACACATCAGTCGCCTGTGATTGTCTTTGTTCTCAAACAATCATCGAATCGATTGATTGTGCGAAAACGTTTCACAAGTTTTTCTCATGTATTTCCTAGAAGGTCGTCGTCACTACCAATCGGCTCCTCGAACTGGTTTTTAAGGATTGCATTCAGAGCGTTGAAGTTTGCGTCATTATTGAACCGATTGCGATAGTTTTATGGTTCAAGCTGTTTACACGTTTCTGTGGGCGTCACGTTCGGCTATATGCGCGGTGGAGAGCACGGAATAATTTTGCACACAGTGATTCTTCATCTTAAATTTGATGAAAAATGTGAAAATTTCGAAAAAAAAAAAATCTTTTGAATAATGCGAAAACCTCTCAACTTTGATGCAATTTCTGAGTGGATAGGAAATTGAGTTTATGGTGTTGGATTTGCATCGTTGGAATGCGACAAAAATCCATTATTTTATTTCATTTTTTCAAACCAGATCCAAAAATGCAGGGTTTGTCTGTGGCAATTATTTGCAAAATAAAAACTGAATGTAAAAAAAAAATTAAGGTGATTTCGAAAAGAAAATAATTTGTGATGAATGGTCAGAATATTTTTCGTTCAACTCCAACGATGCAAACTTCAAGGTCGTTACGAATGTTGGGGCTTACTTTTGGGACTCTCCATTTATGATGGATCCAAAATCTAGAGAACTGGTTTGTTTTTTTCTTTTTCGTTGTCTCGAAACTTTACTCTTGCCTCAACGGCCATGAACACATATATGGAGATATTCGTCACGAATTCAATATCCTGAGATTTTTTTCGTCGCTCATCTCACGACGTCCGAAATATATCGAATGTTACATTTAGACTTGGGGAATTTTATAATCCTCGTAACCTCGACCGACTGCTTCGAAGGTTAGCTCGAACGCTTCCAATTACTGCAGCTCCTACAATCGCGGAAGCCTATTCTGATAAATTCGTGACTTAAGGTATTGACGATACGAATTTATTTAGGGTTCTTCCAAAATTTTACATGAACGTTCTTGACACCCGAACTAACAGTTTTCTCCTTTGAAGAAAAATTTTCTGGTGTTTGGAATTTGAGATATTTAATTTCCAACTTTTCTTTTTTTTTCCATCACAACGCGTTTCTTGTTTTTTCTTGCAACTTTTTGACAAAAACGTTACATCAATTTACGCACGCGTTGCGATGGGAAAAACGAAAAATTGTACATGAATTATCTTAAATTCGAAACGTCGCAGAAAATTTTTTCTTCACAGGAGAAAACTTTTAGATTTGGTGCCAAGAAAGTTTATACAAAATTTTGCAATTTCTTGATTAACATCGCGCTCCTCTTCGTTGCAACGATATGGTTTCTGTGAAAATTCTTCTTCTTGCTATTCAAAGATTTGCTCAAATTTTTACCGATTCGTTCGTCTCTTATTTTTGTTTATTAATTATTTTAATTTAATTTTTATACGAGGATGTTAAATGGCAGTCTGAATTCTTTTTACCATCGTTCTCGTCCCTTTTCGGCTTCGGATTAATTGCGTCGATGACGTTTTGAAGAAAAATTGAGTTCGAGACGCAAAATCTTTTTCCTTCTCTCATGGTTTCGGGAGTGAAGCTAAAAAAAGACATTCCATGACTCTGAAATTTGTCCATTTGAGATTCATGGCGAAGACGAAGACGCAAGGTGAATTTTGTGGTAGAAAAATTTAACTGAATAAAAAATTCTGCCGTGTCCTCTCCCTGCCTCCCTCTCTTTCTCCCGCTTCCTCGATCTCTCGAGCCCAGAGCCGGTTTTTATTTCCACGGATGACGAAGTGCCCGCTTTGCTCGCGCGCGTATATATATTTCATATCTCTGTATGTATGAAACATACGTGACCGCGTATGGACGTTACAGAACGGCTGAGAAAGAGAAAAGTGGAGAGCGGCAGGAGGAAGCAGGCAATTGGTCCTGGCAGGCATCGGAGCAGCGGCAGCAGCAGCCGGCATTTCGGTTGAAAAACATTTCCTGATTAGACATGAATACTCCCTCATTATAGGTATTCATTTTTCAACAGCAAAAAAAGAAATAAACAAAAAATATTGCTCCACGGTTCGTGAGTATGTCCCAATTATGCAAAAATTTCTCGATTCCGAAGAGATAAAAAAAAATTCTTTTCAAATTTGTAGATAAAATCGTGGAAATCCGATTGTTTCTCTCGATTGAGGCAAAAAATTAACCAGATTTTATCTTATTGGCACATTTGGTAATTGCAATTTTAATTTCGTTCGAAAATTAATGAAAAATTACGAGTTTTGTTGATTTTCTCGAAATCTTACGCGATTTCAAAATTTGACAAATCATAAGCCGATTATTGGGAGTAAATTGCACCATCGAATTCGCGAGCTGAGAAATATTGTCAAAGACAATCTTGGACACGTGCTGGAACAGAGATCGAAGTAGCAGCAGAAGGTGTGGATATGATGAGACATCTCAATGAAAAAGTCATGGCGACAACGATGAATCCGCATCGTTACACATACGTGCTGCCGGCAGCAGTCATATTAGGCACGACGTTGAAGTTTGCATCGTTGGAATGCAAGGGAATTCTGTTTTTTCTTCAACAGAGCTTGAGATTTTTATCGAATATTTGGTCAGGATAATAAAACGATTTTTTCGCAGGATCCAAACAGAAAATCGCCACGAAAATTGTCATGGTTTTTGAAATTGACGAAACAATTAATGGGAAAAGTATTCGGTGTCGTGGTGGGCGTTTCATGACATTGTTCCTAATGACCGCATGTCTCGTTTTTTTTTCTCGTGTCGTTGCTTCTGCTACGATGATTAGAAATGCACCTCAAATCTCTGGACCTTGAAAAGCAGAAATTTTCATTCTTTTGTTTCTTGTGTCACGCTGCGGACGTAGATCAAACGCCCGAGCAACTTCAATTCGGCATTTTCGATCTTTCTCAGACGTGCACTGGACCGTTTCATTGTGCGAATATAAAATTTAGTATTTGTCAATTCTATCAAGCAAAATGACACAGCGATACTTTGGAATTTGCGAAATATTGCGATAATTCTGCGGCGTAACCGAGCGAGAACCTTATACACTGTCTCTGGCAACTCTCATGTTTTTTAGACTTTCCCATGTGACCAAGAAGTCCGTATAACGGCGAAAGAGATTCTGAACGCCCGATGAGGCCGAAAGGTTTAACGGATATCGTCGCAGGAGAATATCGCCTAGCAACGAAAGCTGATAGCTTCTACCGACGAATCGATAGAGAAGCACACTGGCTATACAACGCGCAAATGGTGCGTTCCTCCTCGACGTCGCCAACGTAACGCGATATGTCGAATCTCACTCCGTCATTTATTTCCCACCTGTTTCGACGCCAACGTTCATTTTATTAAGACGCTCCGACTATACTGCTGCAACCTCTTCAATGACGTTCGCGAGTTTGCATCCTTGAGATATGCAACGAAATCCATTATTTTATTATTCCATTTTTTGGAGCCAAAAATTTACACGCAGTGTCCACTTATGAAAATTATTTACAAATGAAAAAGTAAATGTCGAAGGAAAATTTAGGCGATTTCGAAAAACTAAATAATAATGAGTCGATGAAATGTTTTTCGTTGGGCTCCAACGATGCGAACTTCAATATCTCGTCGTCTTTAATGAAAAAGACTCAAAATTTCCACCCAACTCGCCGAAACGATGAGAAAATTCCATTTGGTGACTCAACGAACGTTCAGAAACTAACCGGACGTTTCCGGACTCATTCGATCAGTCGACGGAGTATGAATTATTCTGGTAACTGTCGAATCCAAAGGTCGAACGAAAAAAAAGAACAATTTTTTCACACGCTCGCGTTCTAACGATCGGCGGAAACTATATTGAGTATTTTTTGCTTCCCGAGATTTTGTCGAAAATTTATCGTTTAGTTACACCGCAGATTGCACATTCCCCCCGAAAACTGAGGCTTTTCGGAAATAATTAGCGCAATAATTGGAATCTGGAGGAGGGAAAAAAATCTTGAAAGCTTCAGCCTCTCCGTGGCATCAAAATATTTTCATTATCTATCATAATTGTCTGCTTCTGCCGAGTCATCGCAATTGAAGCGCGCGCGCTGCCTCTTCCTACCCAATCACTACATGACCCGAGGACTGTTTTCTTTTTTATTTTTTAGTGTCAGTCGTTGTTGACACTGAGGGAAGAATTAATAATTCGCGGAGGTTGATACGAAGTCCTAAGATTCACCTGGTAACTCCCTTTGCTCGTAATTCATGTTTTTATTTTTCCAAAGCCATCGCCCTGAATATTTGAAAACTTGTTTTCCTCGGAACACGAATATGGAAATATGATGCGCATATTTATATTTCGCCTCACAGATCAACCGGAAAAATAGTTTTTATCTGCACAACATTGCCCGCAGGACTACCTCAACCTTTCTCTTCACGATATTCGCGTATATCTGCATTTGCCTATGTGTGGCCAAAAGTTTATTTATATATGAGTGTCTCTGCATAAAGCATTCGTCTGTTCCTGGTGAATACTTGAATATTTAACACGCAAAGGCGCACCCACTCGAGGTGCGCCTGGTCGCTCTCTTTCTCTCTGCTGCTCATCGTGTTCCATACACGAAAGCCCCCCAACCTTAACTCTCGTTACCTTTGTCTGACTACACACGAGGATTAGACGTTTGGCCAGCTGTAAAACTCGAGCTCCAGCAGCCGCACTCGAGCCCCTTCCCCCAAATGGGAAAAAAAATGAATAAAAAGACGAAAAGCCACGGTCGGAACTCATTCTCATCCACGAGATTGTTATTCAAGTTTCATTCGGTTCACCGTTGATAAATTTCATTGGAAGCTCCACACTTTTTTTACTTTTTTTTTTATAACTTTGACCTCAAGTTCGTCGAAAGGGAACGTCGATTGCGATAAAAATGTGTATATGGGATGCTGAAACATTGATGGCGCTTAGACCGAGTCTTTTCTCCAACGACGTCGGAAACTTCTCGCTGGATATACTATTTCGCCTCGAGCTACAAACGCAAAGACAATGACCCTGAAGTCTCTCACCGTTTATGGACTCTCGGTGCAAAATACTCGTCCGACCAGATCGTCGCGTTTTATTCTATATCCCGGTCTCTTCTCCCTTTATACGCTTTCGGTCCGACTCGAACGAGACCAATTGCCATGAAGTGATCTTTGTTGTTGTTGTTTTGTTTTTTTTTTCGATTTTTATCATTTTGTCTTCACGAGAACGAGCTCGTGGGGAATTCGAGCACTCGATTTCGGTTCGCGCGAATGACTCGACACCGTGCTGCTATGGTCAACATGAAAGCAACGATAACAAACCGTGTGGACTCATGAGAACGTTATAATTAGTCTCGAGATAAATGTTATTCCGGACATAATGCGACGGTGGTATACTCGCTGCTATAACCACCGAGATTATACAATCGGTTGCCTAAAATACACAAACCTCCATTACAGAATGTAAACTAGTTGTCGTGGCATGTAAATTTCCTCGATATACCGAAACGAAAACAATGCGGCAGCGCACATGCGGAAAAAAGCTGGTGATTAGTTTACACCAAATGTACTGACCCGGACGTCGTTGCAATTAGGATAAAAATTTTGCAGATCCAAATGTTGTTGAAGTTCGCACCGCGATGGGATGCAACGAAATACTGTTCTATTTTCAGTAGAGCGCATAATTATTATTCAATATTTGGTCTGGACAATAAAACGATCGTCTCTTGCGACCTGAAACTCAATCGACACGAAAAATTGGCATGATTTTCAAAATTCAGTAAATAATAAATGTACAAAATATTTTTCGTTCAGTGGGTTTTCTCTGGTACAGACTTCTGTCCTTTCTCCACGGTTCGAGCACGCTCGAGAGCGCTTGCAACAAATCCATTGACAAGTTAAAAGGATTGAGCTTGGGAAAAGCGAACTTCACACTCCTCGCCAGTTCACTAGACGCTTATACGCGAGAGGGCGCCCTGCTCTCAGCATTTTAACACTGTGCGGAGTGTGCAATCATGGTGTAGTGGCGACACGCGTGGACAAACAAAAAGATTTTGTGCGGAACTAACCCTCCAGGCGGTGTATTTAGCCTCCTCTTATCTCTTTTAAACTCATACCTCTCTGTGAGTTTATTGTTTACCACACACACACACACCATGTCCTTGCAGTTGACAACGTCTGTGCACTCGCTGTCATTACAATTTTTATTAGCCATTAAACTAGCTGAATAGTTGCTGCTTTTTTCGCTTTAATTTTCCACACACGCGTGCCCCTGAGACTCAAGTGTCTCAACACACGGCCAATTAGCTCACTGACGCATCCAAATTTCGTTGGACTTTTTCTCGGGGAGTTGTACCAGAATTCTATAACAACTTATCCGGCCGTTTGGGTTCGAGATCCTAAAAAAAGAGAGGACGAAATATCGACATCGACCATTCAACATTAATCATTCTTTTGCATGAAAAAATAAACGATCGTGCATCGTCGGAATGCAACGAAATCCTATTTTTTCTCGAGCAGAGCTCATGATTATTTATCCAATTTTTGGTCAGCAAAATATAGAACGATCCTTTGATCAAAATGCAAAATCGGTACGAAAATTTTCATGGATTTGAAATTTAACAATTAATGGAAAAAGTATTTTTCGTTATCAACGTTGCGAACTTTAGTGCCACATGAATAATTCTCCTCCTTGGCTCACAACTCACTAGCACAGATCAATAATGTATTTGCTTTTTATTTTTGGATGTGAGAAGGATTTTATTTTTTTTGTGATTTATTTTCATCCTTTGAGTAACAACGGAAAATTTCGAAAAAAATTACTCGGGAGTTTCCAATTGTTTGAATCAGGAAATGACGTGTGAAAAAAGGGTCTAGAGAAATTTTTCAAAATACTTTTATATTCTCGTTATTTCAATTACACTGTGAATTGCAATTTTTTTTATTATCGATGTTGATTTTTTTGTTACAATATTTTTTTCAGTCGTTTGCTAATACGTTTTCTATTTTCGCGTAATCAAGAGCCTCGCAAGCTTCAGTGGTTCAAAGGATATTCTGTTTTTCCCTTGTGAAATAATAAATAAATTGGTCCGTTGCGAAAATCCTGTTTCACGTCGGATCTCTCACGTTCTTCGTGACTCCGCTTTTGTCGCGTCTGAATTTTAATATCAGACAAGACAAAGACGAATGACATAGAAAAGAGCGGGGGGAAATCTTTATTCTTTGCTTTTACTCTCGCTTTTTTGCCGCATCGCTTATTCTCTCTTGGCCGAATTCTGACGTGTCCCAAAAGTGCTGGAGCAAGTATAAATATTTTCTCGCTGTTAGTTCCGTAATTTTGTACGTGCTCTTGCGCTTGTTCAATTACGCCTTTCTACCTTTATTTCGCTTCCATTCTTTGTGCATTGAGTCGCCTTCTGCCCTTGTTATCGGTGGACTATTCGTTATTTATTTTTTAAGCTTTGTTCTTGTTGTTTTTCGATCACGATCACTCCCAGCACAAAGACTCGAATTAATTTTTGTTTCAGTCTTTTCAATCGCATTTTTTTTTATTTTGTTCCATCAGGCCGTGCGTGACAAAGAATTTATACGAATGGAATGCCAAAGGAAAAGCTATTTTCGTACGGTTTATAGTTTTCCTTGTTATTTCACATTTTTCCAAGATATTTCATTATCGCTTTTTTTTTCTATTGATAAATCTGCGGAAACGGAAGTTCGAGGCCATGAAAAGGGACGCAAAATAATCTCCGTTGTTCACGCACTAATCGCGAGCTCGAAACATGAGAGTCCCTTCGTCTAATTTTTTTTCCCTGCTCGGTGAAAGGACAAATCAAGGAGAGCGTAGGCGTGTACCTAAGCGGCAGGCTCTATCGTATTAAAATGCGTCGACATGATTTTAATAGAAAGCATTACGTGTTTCCACGTCCAAGCGACGAGAGATGCAAATAAAGCCCCTGTTCTTCGATCTCACTCCGGGTTCCTCTCGGATCTCAGACAGACGTGGCTAATGTATTCATATTGCGAAGCTCTCGTGGCTCTTCGCGCTCGAATCATCCTCTTTTCTTATTTCCTCCTCATTTCTCATTTTTACTATTTTTCTTATGGAAAAATCCTCCGAGTGAGAATCCTCTCGCCACAACCCGAGCACATTTGAATTTTAATTGGACCTCCAACTATTTTCACGTGTCAGTGGGCTCCTCCATATAGATTTCTGCCTCATTTTTTCAAACCGCACGCACATCAAATTAGACTTTTTTTTTATTCATTCTCCCTGCGTACGCCCTTGCTCCGTTTTCACGAGCCTATCCGTGACTTTAATTCCACTATTTTTTCCACTTTGTTCCGGTCTTTTTTTTCTCTTCGCTGACCGCGTTATTTCTCTGCGCAATTGACCATTCAGCAATCGAATGAAATTTTGATTCAATGCTCGACCCTCCTCGTTCCTTCACAGGCTTTTATACTCTTACTATTTTTGCTTATTTAACATCATGATGTTGAAGTTTCCATCGCTGGAGTTGAACGAAAAATATTCTATTCATTCAGAATTTTTATTCATTCTTGAAATCGCATCAATTTACATTTGACCTTCAGTCTTTCATTCGCAATTTATTGTCATACACGAACACTGCATTTTTATTTTTGGCTCTGCTTTGAAAAAAAAAAAAAACAAAAAATATAATAAAATGATGAATTTCGTTGCATTGAAACGATGCAATCTTCAACATAATTATTCAGCGTCTCGAGTCCCTGATCTGTGTCTCGACTGCTGACCAAGGGAAATTCGACATAATGCTTCGTTGCTTTTTTTGGTTTTGGAAAAATATAGAAATGTATGGGCAAGGCAGGAACGCAATGAGGAAAAAGGAGAGAAAACGCTCGAGTCCGCTTCAATTTCTCTCCCGTGGGGTCCTCGATCGCCTCTCGTTATCGTGATTTCGAGCGTATATTCTCCGTGATCCTAACCCCTCTATCGTTTCGTCCCTCACTCTCTCTTTTGTCTGTTATTCTCTTTTATTTCTATAATCGGCTTCCCGGTCGAATATCGTTTCCTATCATTCTCGTATGTCGTTGAACCGTGAAAACGCTCTTCTGTTTGTTGGGGAAAGCATCTTGGTTAACAGTATTTTTGTTTTTTTTTTCTCTTTTCGCCAACGCCCGAGTCATGCGACGTGACGTGAAAATTAAGAATCATAGCTGTTTGTTGTCAGTTTTTTTTCCTGATATTCAGGGAAAAAGATTTCGTAGAGATTTGAAGGCGAACAAAAAATATCGTTGCAAATCGACTGATCACCGGTTTGCCAAATTTGGTTCCTTCTTCGCCTTCTCTGTCAGGGAGTGAGACGTGCAGCAGAGTCGAGCTTTTTAGGCTCGTTTTTAGGGATTCAGCTTTGAGAATCTCTCTTAAGCCTCAGCCCCATATCAATGTTTGCCAAAATGATATGACGGCAAGAGAAAAAAAAGAAGCCAATGCTCAGCATCTCAATTTGCTACCATGCATGCGAAGATTTCTCATGAAATATTTGGGTATGGTTTTTTTTGTCGTTCGAAAGGCTCGTAGCTGTTCGGCGACTTTTATCAAGTTGGATTGTGGTCGACCGTGTAATCGCGTTCGTTCAAATTTTGGGAATGCTCATGTGACACAATGGAGTGCCACATGAATCGTTCCTTGCATGCAAGTGAATTTGGAATATATAGAAAAAAAATAAAGGAAATAGAGATAAAATAATATTGGAGGATAAAAATAAAAATAAAAATAAAAAACGTTGGAAGAGATCGCGGAGGATGTGCATTGTGAAGCGGCTCTTTGGCACCCCATTGAAATTTGAGGGAGGCGAGATTGAATGCATGAACAAATTCATTGAACTATCGATCGCAAAACAAGCGAGCCATGACTATCTCTATAGACTGTGAACAACGTGAGAGGATTATGCAGCGAACGATGGATAAAAATTGTAGTCGCCCTGCCCAAAGTCTCTTCCTGGTTCATCGATGATAACGCATTTCCCTCGCTAACACGTTAACTTTCTGTCTCTCTCTTGCGATCGTCTATTGTCCGTGGACCGGCTAGTTTGATATCCCGCGATCGTCCGCTTCTCTCCGTCTCTCCTTCGTTCGCTTTGATTCCTCATCCACTCTCTCCTTTGGCTGAAATTCCAACTCGTCAAACGAGAGGGATGATCGCGAGTTGTCTCGCGTATACGCAGGGGCGTTTTCTCGAAAAAGCCTTTTGGTGGCCTTCCCTCCTCGCTCTCTCTCTTCTCTCTTCTCCTCTTCCCTTTAACACCACCCTATCCCCTGTCTCTCTCTCTCTATCCATTTACTCTACCCCGCAGGATTTAATTACACACCCGGGCGGTGCTCACACTCAGGACCCTTATATTCCGTCTATATTCGCCCTTTCTGTGCCATTCACCAATGGAAACCAGGGATGGGTTCTATCTTTTTCGGCTCGTTCCATTTCGCAGCTCCAAAAGCGACGTTGAATTTATCCTTGTGATGTGAAAATATAGGTGGGCTATACCCTTGTTCTCTCATTTTTCTCTCTCTCCCTCTCTCTCTTTTCCATTTATTTTTCGACCTTTCCCCATCCCTTGCAACCGCGAGCTTGTGAAGACGCGAAGAAAACTCGTCCCTACAACTTCTTCATCGCGTTCGAGAGAGCAATGCGTTTAATCAACGGCCATTTCTCCCTTTCACTGACTTTCTCTCTGCTCACCTTCCACTCAAGTCCTCCGCTTAAAACGTTCTGGATTTTCTCGGAGGATCGTCGAACAGGGGCGGAAAGAGAGGGCGAGAGAGCCAAAGAAGCTGAGATAACAAGAGAGACAGAGATAAATAAAACGGGGTGTGTGTTCTATTCCCGTTGGTGTCGTCCATTTCTCGTTATTTCTCAGCTTTTTTTAAATATTCTCGTTTGTTGTCTTTCTCGTTGCGGAAAGGGCCTTCCATTACAGAGTTTCTGTTCTTGGGTCTATGTCGAGGTCTATGTGGTACTTATCTCGCTTCGCGTTTCCACTCTTTCATAATGCTCGTCTTGTGCTTTTTTTTACAACTTTGTTGGGTTTTTTTTTGTTTTTTTTTGTTCACTTTGTTTCATTCGCCAGACGTTTTTACTCGCGGAGCGCGTTTTATTGATGCGACGTATCATCGGTAAAGAGTGCGAGAAGGATCTCGTTCGAGCTGGAAGGAGACGAAGGGGAGCGAGAAAGTAATCGATAACTGATCCGAGAGACGATCGACGAGACGTGCCACTTACTTTCTTCGGCTTCTTCCTCTCGCTTTTCCTTCTATTTCTCCTCACACTTTTTTATTCCACCGCCTTCACGGCCTCGCGCATCACCAGATACTCACCACTCTTACACTCACACTCCTCCAATGCGGAAACCACCTCCTCCGACTCTGTGTATAGCTTCCAAGTTGATTGGAAATGAAACGAAAAGGGTGCGGGAATCTCCCTAATATCGAACCTGTATTTCTGTCTATACACGTATGAAAGATACTGCCAGCAAAACCCGATCGAGTTACCGTGGCCAAGGCCGCGAAAAGTCTTTCATTTGCTTTTCTTTCGCAGCTGTCGTCAGCTGACCCGTCCAGAGACTCGGTAAAGTCTCGCGGGACGAGTACATTGTCAGCTCTTTCGTTTGCTGTCCCAAGCGCTTGCCGCGTCTATACTTTTTCGTAGGAAAACGATTCCCGGGGATGGGAAAAAAAATTTCGATGAAATTTCAGCCCAGGAGTCGTTGAGCAACCTGAAAATTAATATGCAGACTAATAATGCGATGCTCTTTCGATAGAGCATCGCGAATGGAATGCCATTCCATTCCATTCCAATGTCTGGCCCGAAAAAATTTATCCGAAGATTTTTCATAAGAAAAAAAAATGGAATTCCGACCTGGAAATTTTTGCTCAAAATTTTTTCATGAGTAGAAAATAGAATTCTGGCTCAAAAAATTTTACGGAAAGTTCTTTCATGAGTAAAAAATGGAATGGAATGGAGTTACAAAACAGTACACGTTTGCATTGTTTTCGAACCCGCTCGGTACACAAGCTTCCCACTGTACCGAGTCGGCGAAAAGTTTTTGGTTCGGAGTTGTCCTGAACAGAGTTAAAAAACAATGCAGACGTGCGATCGACAAATGTCGACTTGTTCGGGCTTTTTCGCCGTTAAAGTAATTTGCCATGATTTGGAATGCTCCGGCCTAACTTTTTCGCTAATTATCTTGATAATTCAGTCCGTTTTTCCGTCCCTTTCGATCTCAAGACAAAAAGTACTGAGGCCTCTTCGAAATACGCGATCAGAATGAAAAATGCCAAAATGCACGGACTTTTTTTTCGTTGCAGAATCAGCCAACCCTTTTGTTGATGCACATCAACTTACACGACATAGATTCTTATATAGAAGTTGGTGGGTCTGTGGCCTACTTATACAGTCGTTTATTTTCTTTCGTTTAGACAAACGAACCGCAGTTTCTCCTCGTTATTCTTTTCTTTTCCTCGGCCATAGACGCGACTAGAGCATCCGATCCGGATCTTACGAGAATGTCCCTTTTGCTCCGTAAGTGTTTTCTTTTGCATGTCTGTGTGTACACGTTCCCCGGTATTGTACACGGTGTGGCGGTCGCGCCTTTCGGTATCCCGCTGTATAATCCCACGCCGCGTGTCCTTATATCTATCTTTTTATCTCTATATATAGCCTCGCCACTTACGTAATGAGAGTGAGAGACCGACAAAGGGAAGAACGGACGAGTGGCTCGCGGGCGTGGGGTTGCCCAGACTTGTATGCATTTGCAGTCCTTTACGATTCTCTGTTGCACGAGTGCAGGAGTTTTTTTTTTCTTCCACTTATATATCTTGGGGTATTTTTCTGTCTACGTGTCGGCCATTGTCTGTACGTGTGTCCATGTGTCTGTGTGTGTGTGTTTGTGTGTCTATGTGTACTTGGGCCGAGACGTATAATTCGAACAGAACCGACCGACTCGTAACGCGAATAGCTCGACCGTGAAAAACTCCTGAGGCTTTTCTCATTATTTTCTAAGCAGAACTATTTCTCATTTGTGGATGGATCTTGATTTATAAATTATAGAGACTGAATGATGCTAATTTCAACTAGTCATTTCGTTCGGGGATTTTCGTGGCTTCTTGAGAAATTAAATACTCAGCGCCTAATCGATCCAGAATTTTGTTCTACGTGATTTAATGATTCCTTCAGGTCGTTTGGCTTTTTCATTGCACAGTGACTTTGGATTTTCGATTCATGTTTCCTTCATTTTTGATTATTTACAATTTCGTAAATATTTCAAAAAATACAGTGAAACTTGATTATTGTTTTCTTAATGCGATTTATCTGAATGGCGTGATATGAAAAATAATAAACACGCGATATAAAAACGACCAACGGCGATTCGGCGGTGCTGGAATTTTCATTATTGGAATGTGACGAAATTCTATTATTTTTTTCTTGCGGAAGTAATGATTTTTATGCAATATTTGGTCACGACAACGAGACGATATTATTTCAAGACCTAAACGCAGAAAATTTTCAATTCTTTTGGAAATTGAAAAAATAATAAATAAAAAAAGCTGGTAGTTTTCGTTGTGGACGTTGCGAACTTCAGTGTCATGCGATTTGCGCTCATATGAATCGATGGATATCTTCTCATTTTTTTATCCAACACCTTGCAGCCATAAGGCTCCGTAAAAAAGTTTGAGCGCCTGTGTCCGAACTTGTTTTTCAAGCAAAGTTTTTCGCAGTGTAAATATGGCGATCGCAGACTGCGTAGAGCGAGGCGTAGAGAGCGAAGTAAACCAGGAGGTGGCTGATCGTTGTCGCGCAATGAGAAGTTAAAACTGCATCGCGACGTTTCACGTTCTTCGCGTCTTTTAAGTAGGCGGGTCGGGCTGAAACCTTTGACTTCTCGTGTTACTGACCTCTCCTGTATATACATGTAGCCGGAATAATCGAAAAAGTGCGAAGAAGGTAGCTAGTTGAAGGGAAACCTAGAAGGTAAGGAGAGGGAGAAAGAGAGTGGAAAAAAGAGGCCACTAACTGGATCACTCGGTTCGTTCGTGCTCTGGAGCCACTCTCGTAACACTATATATTCCATCGCATGGAACAGTTCCTTTCCTTTCAACTGTACAACACTATACCTACTATAATTTACTCTGTACTACTTACTTTACGGTACATTCGCTCTCTCGACCCTCTCGTTCTCGCAAACAACTTTCCCATCAAATATATAAATATCCACCAACTGTTGGAACGTGCATTCACCAAGCAAACACTCACAACATTGTAAATGAAATATTGATGAAATAATATCCTACATAATAGGACCTAGTTACTGTACTGCTCCTTCGAGATCTTGATTTCTTCCAAGAACCAAGAAAGTATAATGTTTATGGGAAAGTAGAGCAAAATTTAGTTTGCTCAAACAAATCATACGTAGTCTACGATATTTTCTGACGAAAGCAGCTCGATTCACGGTTTATAAATTAAACCGTGGCTTGAAAAAATTTCGTACTTAATTTATGCTTGCCAGGGGCATCGATAATCGACTAAGTTTTATTAAATTGAATGAATTTGAAAACTTTACTACCGAGTTGACGCTTCGGAAATGAGGAGAACGAAAATGATGTTTTTATCGTAAACATTTTTGTTAAGCATTCGATAACTTGCTGTTTTCATTGTTGCTAAGAAATCTGTGGATTTTTCTATCCGTACGACTTTTCATGTGTCAAATATACAGATTTATTTCGTATACGATTTTTTTTTTTTCGTAGAATCGTACGTGGCTACACGGAGAAAAAGAAACAGTTAATATCACAGTATAAATTGCTTAAAAAACCGGGAACCACATTTCATTTTACAGTAAAACAGAGTAATGTATCCAAAAATGATGAATTTCCCTGTGAAAACTGTGATTTTCACAGTTACACTGGCTTGTTCACAGTTTAGTACTGTCAATATGCCATTGTACCCAGTAAAATTGCTCCGATGTAAAATTAACACAAGATCACTGATTTTCATACTGTACGCAGCTGCAAAAGTTACAGTGTACACTGTATTGAGTACAGGGTGATTGATTCAATTTTACAATGTGGCACATGGTAGTTTTACTTTTCTTTCGACAGTTTGTGACGTTACCTGTACACTTAGAGATTTTTACAGTTTACTCTAGTTTATTTACATTTTGGTACTGTGCAAAAATCAGTGTTCTCAGTAATAC
>JBAJMU010000001.1:28613655-28630247 GCA_037952995.1 Hyposoter didymator | reverse complement strand
ACGCTTGTCTCTCTCTCTCTCTCCCTCTCTCTCTCTCTCTCTCTCTCTCTCTCTCTCTCTTCCTCTTGCTTGTCACGTACGTATAGTTTCATGCATCTCTCGTTTTACGAGGCAAGTAATTAAACAAGAGCGGTCGACTTAATTCGCACGTCAGTTGGAAGAGCGCATTCATTTCCTTGTTCATTAAAATCTCGTCAAAAGAGTGAGCACGTCTTCCTCATCTTTCTTCGTTTTCCTTTCTCCTCTCTTTTTCTCTCGCTCACAACTCTTCAGATTCGTGTCAAGGATTAAGGTGACATGCAATTCTCGGAATACGCGTTTCGTCCACTTGTCATATATTCTTGTGCGATTCACCGTCGTCTTACGTTTTCTCTCTTCGTTTCCGGCTTCACCTCCACTTCCCCTTTGCCTCTCTCTGTCCGTGCTGCTTCTAAGCACTGCAGGGTCATAGATCGACCAAACAAAACACACACACACACATAGCTGGTCCGACTTTTAGCGACAAATATTTATTCAAGGAAAACAACTTTTTTCCGACAATGTTCACGAGTCGGATCAAGGTGATCGAATGGGATCGTGAAAATCAATAATAACGCACAAGGAACTACGACAGCAGAACATTTTCGTTAATCATTCCGTTCATCAAATAAATTTCAATAATAATTAAACGAATTGTTTTCACACAAGGATTTAAAAATTTTACGCTAATCTTTGGTAAAAATGATAGACGCGGAACACTTTGTTACAGTTATGCGAAAACGGGAGAAGAAAATATAAAGATTGAGGTAGATCTTGAACGATCATTGTGTCACGAGAATTAAAACGGGGTGCAGGAGGTTTTGTATCGCAGATTGTAAAAGATGTCGTGGCGCTCGACTTAATTCACTTAGAAACTTTTGCAATCAGAACGGACACGCGGGGTCGCAGGCCAGCGATTGTTATAGGCCGACGATGTGCCTTTTAATGGCATTTTACGTGGTTTGCAAAAGCTCTCTAGCGATACACATGCTCACACAATATTTAAGTGTGTGCGTGTGTGTTTTTGAGCTCACGGCGATGTCTAAGTTCTTGAGCATATAGATATGTATCTTAATTGGCATGTATAAAGTTGTCGTATATAAGCAACTGAAAAGAAGTCGGAAACAAGAGTCAAAAGCTGTATACCTTTAATTGCATCCACCATGACTTTTCGCTACGTGCCAATGGCTAAGACTTTCTGCAGAGTTTTAATTACACGAGATACAAAATTATACATTAACGTCTCCTGACATCCCTGCTCTGACTATTTTAAAAAAATGTTATTTAATACGGAAATCCTTCGCTGAAGAAACTGCTGCAATCTCGAAGGTTAAGGCACGTGACGATTCAAAAAATTCGTTCGTCAATTCTGACTCGGCTGTGGGTTCGTTCAGACAGATTGGCACACTTTAAAAAAAAAACTGCTCCATGCCATTATTCTTATGGTGTTTAGCAAAAATATTGTTATCTTTGGTGCAACTCCAAATGAAAAAAGTTTTGCTTTGGAAGCAGTTTCAAAATCGATTTTTAATTTCTCTCTGCGGGTTGTTTGGAATGAATTCGAATTGAAATTTCTTCGGATTTTGTTCGCTGAGGATGAAGCTCATGTTCTCTTTCTTTATCCTTTTGTTTTTGGTTTCTATACGCGCTGCGTCGAATTGACGAGTTTTTGAGGCATCGCGATCGTCTTTCGACAGCCAGAAACTCTGTTTTCTAGCATATGAGCTTTATTTATATAAATATACTGAAGCCACTGTGCATGGCTCGATTTACAGTCTAGCATAGAGCTTTTCGGGACTCATGAGTGCGAACAGAATCTGACGTGCATCAACCGCAGACACATATCGACTTTAAAAGCCGGAGTGAAGGTATTCTTGATCTGTATACAAGACTTTCCGACTTAATGTGAACAACTCAACATTTTCACGATTGCATCCGGATCTTTGATATAAAATGGATTTTTCTTTGAGCTCATCTCAATTAGAAATCTCTTTCGTTTGCTGCTGAATCTGAAAATTCGCTGCACTTGATTTTTTTACGAATTTTTTTAATTCCTCAACGATTTTGGCAAGTAGAAGAATGTTTTTTTCGTTTGAAAAATTCGCATCAATTGGAGAGAAGAATTCTTCGATCCGTCAATCGCGTTGCGAGGGTCGGGAGCAACGAGAGTACGTGATAACGATTTTGTCTCGAAAACTTGACGATTCTGTAGTTCGTATCGTTGGAGCCCAACGAAAAATATTTTATCCACTCACAATTTTTTAGATTTTCGGAATCTCGTCAATTTTTCTTTGACATTCAGTTTTTTATTTGCAAATAATTTTCATGGATCCAAATAAAAATTGACTGCAGGGAAATTTTTGGCTCCGCTTACTAAAAAGTAGAAAAAAATAAGGGATTTGAAAAGCTAAACATTTTTCGAAACTTGAGAATTGAAGTTGATGCTTTCTGGTTGTTTCCATTTATATTTCCATGTTGATTAATTTCTTGGAATTTTCAGTCACGATTTCCAACTTCTTTTTTATCAACGATTATTATTATTTTTTATTTTTTTTAAAGATTTTGCCCAGCAGAAGTTCTGTCGACTTTCACCCATCCATTTTGATTAAAATTCCATATCGAAATGATTGACGAATCCCTGCTCGCTTTTTCCAGTTTCTTGATCCCATCAGATTGCTTCGTTCGCATGATTAGCATGTGAGGTGCGTTGTGAAGGATCGGATGCTGGACCCAGACAGTTTGAAGGTATAATGTTTAGGGAAACATAAGTTGAAAAGGGACTGACGAAAGACTCTGGAGACCTTGAACTCGAGTCCATTACGAGAAGAAGCCAGAAAAGAGAAACCAACTTGTTTCCTTCTGTCTTACAATCGTGATGTATTTTTCACTCGACAAGGACTTTTGGGATTCTCAGTCCCTTTTGACCTGACCTTTCTATTGTTACCTGGGAAATTCACTTCAAATACGATGACCTTTTTCCTCAAGCAAAAAAATTGTCCCAAAATGAAGACTGTCCTCGGGCAGACTTTTTTTTTCCCCTGTCATTAGTTTCCTTGTCTTTTTCTCTTCGTACAGGAAAAACTTGAGTCTCTACCTGGATGTGGAAGTTTAGCTAATTCTTATAATACTTGTTCACAAGTTTTTCGCGAATAGCAATTATTTACAGTCGTTCTCGGATCAAAAATGATTTTTTGATATTCAAGACCAACTGGGAAATTGGCCACACAGGTTTGGGTCCAGGGTCGCGTGCAATAATATTTATGTTTATAATTGAATGTAAAACAACAAACCCTTGCATGAGGGCTTATAATATTTATATTCGCGATGAGCCCTGCAAATGCCCTTGTAGGTTTTTACAGACTGTCCCATAACTTTCGTCCCAACTTCACTAAACTTCCTGTCAGCCGTTCTTTGCGAATGAAACAAGAGACACTCCGAAAAATTTGGCCGGCACAGAAAACTCTGCCGTGTTGTCCTCTTGTTTACGGAAACGCACAAAAATTGCATTTTCGTCGGCTATTACTAGTCCGCGAATCGGCCGTATTTGGGGAATGACTGATAGACAAGCAACCGCGTGCAGCCATCGTTGCGTGGAAGCTCGAAAAATGTACGTTTCTGAATTCATTCGACGAAATGCGTTTCACACTAAAACATATTGTTGCATCGTTTCCTGCGAGTTTCGCTTTTCTAAAATACGACGCTTTCGAAATTTAGATTAATTGGCCAAACTGGAGTTTTGAATTGAAAAATATTTCAAAAAATATAAATCTTTTTATTACGGTCTATTGAAACGAGAATAAAACGTCTGTGTATCGGGAAATGTATGGAGGGTGCTTCACGTACGTCGTTCTGGGACAGAATGCCTCATACATATGCATCCGCGATTCTACTCGCTCGTTGGTATCAGGGAATACACTAGTCTGCATGTGAAGGTATAGACGTGGAGAATATATCGAATTTCGGTGAAATTCTGTGAGCTCCATCTCGTTTTCTCTCTCTTGCTCATCAAACCCTCTATACCAAGGGCTGCTCGTCACAGAATTACGAGGATACACATAACGCAGGAAACCTGAGGCTACGTGATACAAGCTCGTTTCTATTTTCCATCGCGTTATATGTTACTTTCACATTGAAACTCGCTTTGAATTATAGACCCATGTGAATTACGTGTCGAAACGATTCTAACACTCGCCAGACACGCGCAAATGAACCCCCGAATATCTGTGATTAATTTCAACTATTGGGCATGACGTTTACATTCGTATTCTCTTGGGTCATTCGAAAATATCGTTTCAATCGTCGCATCTTCCTCAATTATTTCTTCATCAAAACGTTTCATTTTTTTCGTCATCCCAATGGGATCGAAAAACAACGCAAATTCTAAACCTTCCGCTGCTCATTCTAACGTGTCGTTCTTCCAATTTTCTCAACTCACGGAATTCTTTCGATACCATTCACTTTTATGATGTTTCATTATTTTTTTCTATTTCTTTCGGAAGGCAGAGACAAAAATTTACACGCAGTGTCCGCGTCTTGACAATTATTTGCAAATGAAAAACTTGACGTCAAATAAAAATTGAGGCGCATTTCGAAAATCGTAAAAATTGTTTATGGATGACATGTTGGAGTCAAACGATGCGAACTTTTCGAAAGCGTTCATTTGTTGGGGTTTCGAATAATAGAAAACGTAAAACTTTAAGGTCGATTTTCAGCGTACTATATGGAGAGCATTTCCCATGAAGTGCAATTATTTGTTGATTCATTCTGCAGACTGCATAGAAAAGCCCCTCTTCCATTTTTACGATGCCAAGTTGAAAACTGTGAACAATGTTGCGTTAATTTAGAGGAAACGCTTACCTGCAGACGCATCAACGTATAAGATGGAATATTTCACATCCGATGTCTTTCGTGACGTGTGTCGGTTTAGACGAGTATTATACAAACCGCGGTATGTGCGCTCCGGAGTCCGGATTATCACAAAGCTGGTGCCGGTGCATTGAAAAATTCGTTTCGTCTCCTCTCTTTTCCCGTTGATTACGATTCCCGATTTTTTTCGACTTTTAATTTGTTACGCTGTGCAACGAAATCTCTCGCGGAGGTCGGAAAAAGTTGTTCTGATCCACTTGACACAAAATATGACTTGCCAACAGGCTGAAGCACAAAAACTTTGTAAGAATCTTGCAATTGCCGGCGTTTCACACGAAAAAAGTTTGCCAGTTGCTCACAAGCCCCTTTCATGCGATGCTGGTGAGCAGCAGTGGTTTTCACGTTCCAATAAAATTAAAAATTCTCGCCCATAGAGGCGTGTGGCGTGTGAACTTTATTGCATTTTACGTCCCCATAAGTACGCGATGGTCCACCTAAATATTCATTCTCATTTTTTATTGCTATTAATTTTATGGAACAAAATTAGCATCGTTTGGACCCAGTGGAGATTTTTTTCTTTTTTTTTTTTTCACTGTTCCCAAAACTTTCTACACGTTTATTCTTGGTTAATAAATTTTCGAAAAAAAATGATCCAACTTTTCGAAAGTGCCAACTACGATGAAAAACTTTTGGTCAGTAGATTTTTTACGTTGCGCTGTTTTAAAATTAACATGAAATTATTGCGCGCCGTTAAAAACTCCGAGTGGGTAAATGTTTTTTTTTCGCAATTAACCAAGAATCGTAATTTTTACGAATGGGATATTTAATTAAAACGTGCGAAATACAGCCTCCTGGTCGAGCTAACTCGGTTCGCAGCTATTATACATTCCCTTGAATCGTTTTAACAATTTGCAAACGAGACTCGTTAATGCAAGCGTTTTTGCCCGACTGAAAATTGTACACGGTTGGCACATTTTCGTCACGCGTTTCATTTGATGCTGGACCATGTAGTAATTAATTCATTCGTCAAACATTTTCCCCATGCATATTTACAAGAAAACAGTTTTTTGATCTTTTTTTTTTTTTGTAAACTTCAATTTCGATTCTCTTGGTAGTCAGTGCAGTCGCCAGTAACTCCGAAAAACTGAAGAGAGACAATTTGCAAACGAATGCGACGAAAAATATTCTCAATTTTTCTTTGCTATCCAGTTATTCATTCACAAAAAATGTCACAGCCGGCCACTGCATTTTGGCTCTGTTTTCGAAAAAAATATATAATAAAGGAATAAATGAATTCCGTGAAACTTTTGCGAGGATTTGACGAAATCGACTTTTCGAACGGAATAAAAATACATAAAATTATTAACGAATAGTTTGTATTAGAAAAATGAATACTTTTCGACTGTACAGGCGAAAAGTGATTATCGCTCCACAGTATTTTTATGCCCTGAAGAATGGCTTATACGCTATGGGGTTGTAAACGGCGAAACCATAATTTAACATCAAAGTGCATCACGTAAAGCTCTTTCTCCTTTTTTTGCCCAACTGGGATCAAGAATATCGCTCACTTGCAACAGGTTCATTGCTATGATCATTTATGTTGGGAAAATGTAATTCATATATTTTTTGGGTCCGCTTGGTCGCTTGTAAAGCTCCTGAAGAAAACGTTACATTCGACGAAAGTATAAACAGCAGCACTGCAAAAGGTGCATGAAATCCGACGATAAATAGTACAATAATAATGAAAGGCTGAGTACACAGGAAAACGGTAAATTTATATACTCACAGGGAAAATCTCTTCCTCCCGCTGAGCGCCCCGTGCCCTCGAGGTCTCTGACACTGATTATAATTCAAACTGGTCGCGAGGGAACGCGGGGGAGGATAGAATTCGGCTGATGAGCCGGGAGTTTCGAGCCGAGAGTTGGAAAATTAATTCGCAAATTGCGCACGGTTTGGTGTGCTGCGATGGCAAGGTGCGCTAAAATTCATGCGGATTCCTCCTCCTCCGGCCTTCGCCGTGTGATCAAACCTCTACAAATGTCCCCGTACCATATATATCGAGTGTCTATCGATATACGAACACGATCGTTATGAAAATACTCTTCGTATGTTTATCTATCGTCGTATTGAAGGAATTTTCGATTGGAAATTTTCACACGTGCAAGCTGATGCTTCGAGCTATGACTTGCCATCGACTATTATTACGTATCGTGGGAATAATTAATTCTGAATATTCAATTGGGGCCGGAAAGCCGCCAAATTGTGCGGCCGGTATTTTGGTCCTTGACCGCGAAAGCAATGCAAACACCGCGAAATTTATTACCGTTCGCTTCCAATAAACTTTTATTTCACCATTTATTCGATATCTCTTCAACATTTTTATCGAACGCACCGTCGCATTTTTAAAAACATTGTATGCCGCTGCGTTGGGCAAAAACTTCGAGACAATCTCCGTGTATCTGGGAATTGAATTGAGACTTGCGAACAATTGCGACGAGTTAGAAGCAAAAGGGGTGCGAGACATTTCGTGGGTAGAAAATTTAATGGAGAAACCGAAATTTATCGTGTTTTTGAGTTTGTGCACGAAACTCAGCGCCCAAATCGCATCCGTTACTCCATGGCCTTGTCGCGGAGAGATAATGCACGCGGGACGATACTGACGCACATTTTGTTGAAAATAGGAACGTTTGCAACGTTGCAAGGCATGTTTTGCGAACCATGCGGGAGATATGGAAACTCGGGGCTTTCCCGCTCGTCCAACCGGGACACGCAAACGACACCATAGCCGCGGTTCGGTTCACCTGATTATTAATTGTTGCGCTGATCGTGTGATCCTTACGAAATTCACAACTTTTTTTAGCATTCATTACAAATGGACGGTTAAAAAATATTCCAAAATTTCGATAGCTTTGTAAATTATTGACAAAATTCTCCCTTTCGTTTCATTTCTATAGATCAATTTCTCAGTGACAAAAAAAAAACACAATTGTACTCTGCTGGATTGAACGGAATCGTCTCGTTATCGTTGTGTCGAATCTCGCATTTTCGAACTCGATTTCTTCCGGACCTCCTCCCTCAAAAGTATTATTGGAATTTTCATGAAAAATCTAAATATTTTATTAATCAAATTTTTCGGATGAGACTTTTCGCGTTTGAACCATCTTAATAGAAAATTTCCTTGTGCTAAGGTTTGCAACGAACCAAAGATGCATTTATCTTACCCCCCTCCCCAGTCTTTTCAATCATGCCAAGGTTCACGAATCAAAATGTATGCAGAAACATAATTTTCATAGCAAACGTTTCTTAAAAATGAAAAAATAATATTTGTCAAAAATTAATAAGCAAAAAAAAACATGATTCATTTAATCACGATTCGAGATAAATCCACGAGGTTCATTAACATGAAAATAAAAATATAGTGCTTGCTTAAATACTCCACGTCGCTCCAGTCGTTGCTGTAGAAAAATTGCGAAAAACTCGCAAGTGTGTACGGAGCACAAGTTCATGCAATTTCGCAGTTTCGTTTTTTCTCTCCTCTCCGTGTATCCGACTCCAACTGACTCACTAACGACCGTGACCAATTGCTCATTTCCGAGCATAAGGCGCGACATGCACGTCGGTATATATATATACACCGATGTCTATACCAGAGTTCGTGTCCTGCAGGTACATACCAAGTTGAGCCACATATAGGTATGTATTTCCGATATTTCCATTATCCCATCAGTGCAAAGTTGCCACTTCCGAATCCCCTCTATACAAACTCACTCTAGGAATTTCCTTGCTTTATCAAAAAGCGTTCCTCTGTTCTTTTGATATTCTTTGTACCCTAGTCCTGCTCGCGGAAGTTATCATAATAATGGAAAAGAATTCCTAAATATTCTGCCGCGACTTCGTAAATTTTTTGGATCGAAATAATTTTTGCGGAGATTAAAATTTAATTACTGATAATTGACGATTTTGAAGTTCGTATCGTTGGAGCCCAAGGATAAATATTTAATGCTTAATTGTTCTTTCAAATTCAGTTTTTCATTAGCAAATAATTGTCATAGACGGAGACAGCATGTAATTTTTTGGCTCTGCTTTGATAAAATAAAATAAAATAGTGGATTCCGAGTTTGCTGTTTGTTTTTTTTTTTCAAATTATTGATGGGTAGATCTCGCGCACTCTGCTTATTTTTCGCATATTTTTAAACCAATGGCTTTGATATTCTATTTATGTTTTACTCTCGCGGTTTTATTTCATTTTTATTTCCGCACTTGTTCAGCTGTCAGTTCACTCGAAGCCCTCAAGGTGAACGCTATATCCAGAGAGAAATTTCAGAGTATGGCTTAGAGCTCTCGGCTTTATTCTATCATTCTCTCTCCCTCTCCCTCTCTTTCCCTTTCTCCCTCTTTTTTTCTCCTCTTCGGGTGCGATTGCACGCGACCCATTTACGTGATAGCGTTAGAAAATTTAATGCTAATTTCCGTTCCTTCATTCGTTTTTCTGCCTCAACCCTGCCTGAATATTTAACTTGACTATCGTCGAATATATGCATGCGTATACTTGAATGCATGCGATATATATGTGTTTAAAGGCTAACCGGGGATTGTGTGTGACATTGTTATATATCCCGTCACCCACAGAAACCACACGTGATTTTATACGACTGCGCTTTTCACACACAGAGTAGCAACGCGGAAAGCCGTTTTCCCCTTTTTACGCCCTACTTTGAAATCTTCTCGCGCGCGGTTCCCAATTTCGTTGTTTTCCTCTTGTTTTTCATCCTCGAGAAAATAACCCTTCGCCATGGGAGATTCTTTTGATGGAATGCGGTTATATAGCATCAAACATTTTTTTCTGCTTATAAAACTTGAGGATTCTCTTGAATGTTGATCTGGCAGAATTCTTTTCTATTGCTTTGTCGAATTCTGTGGTTTTGTTTCGTTTAAATATGAAAAACAGAAATTCTCGCCGCAGCATTTTAAATGCAAACGATCATTACCATTGAGCCTCTTCCCACGCACAAGTTCAACGTCAGGCAATATTAGACAACATCCTAATTTCGCGACGCCAACTTTCCACCTCAATTCCTGAGGGCTTGAATTTTCCGTCGCTGATTTTTCATCACCTTCATCATTTCGTTATGTCTTTAGATTAAATTACGAAAAATACAGGACGAACGGTGGCGGTTACAAAAACATGAAAAAATTGATAAAGATACACGAGTGTGAATTTCCATTTCGTGCCAATGATATAAACTTCAATGCGATGGGAAAAAGCGTGGGACGCAACGGGCTGCATCGCGAGAATCCAAGACATCGCCGCTATATATTTATTATATATATGTCACGTTTTATGCTTGGTCATAGCACCCTTTAATTATCTCACGGGGACTTCCGCTCGAGTCTCGAAACTAAAGTCCAACAGAGAAATAAGCGAATAAGAGCGAGAGAGAGAGGCGATTGGATGAGAGCGGAGGCTGTAATTAATGCGTTCAAGCTCCCATGAAGTCCGGCCAATTGTCTCGAGCGAAAAGTGATGGAGATTATAGCCAACGAGTGAATGTATTTTACGTAAATTTGTTTCGAATCGTTAATCCGGCATCGAATCAATCGAGTGAATAAGCTTATTTAATGCGTACGTGGCTCACTTAACTAATCGACAATCCTTTTTATCATATCGTTGAAAAAGGCGTTGCTATTACGATATGGCAAACCTGATCCATGTGATTGGTAATGCGTGCTCATACGCAATGTAGAATCTGTGTTAATATTGACCTCAAGGAATATTAGTTGAACCTGCGCCATAATAAGATCGACTTCCGGTTTCCGTAACTCGATTAATTAGCAATTAGTGCAACGGGGCGTGGCTTCTTCGTTGGCTGCGCACTTCGATCCTAGCCAAAGCTCTGGCGCCACGCTATGCTACCATTTTTCGCTATAACTCCGTTCCATAGATACATATACACTGATCTGTTCATCCCGATGAGCTTCTGTGGCTTTGAGGATTATTCCAAAGTGTTGTTTTCTTCCGGAAGATGCAACTTTGAATATTCTCCATTAAAGTTTCTCTCTGTTTCCGGAATAACACTTTTCCAAGTCTGTACTAATTCCTCAAAAATTTCGATACGGACTGTATATTTTTTTATGACGTTAGCGTTGAAATGCAACGGAATTCGTTATTTATTCTACTTTGTTTTAAAACGGAGCCAAAAATTGAACTGCAGTGGCTGTCTATGAAATTTTTGCAACTGCAGAACTGAATGTCAAAGAAAAAATGAGGCCGTTGTAAAAATCTTACAAATAGTGAATGGATCGAATTCCTTTCGTTCAACTCCAACGATGTAAACTTATGAATATCGCATATTTTCTGAAATATTCGTGGGCATGTTTCTATGGTGTTAATGTTCTTTATCATATCGTCACATTCATCAACTTGTACAAACACAAACACAGGGATTTGAGAAAAAATAAAAACACAGAAAAACGAAATCCGTTTGGAGAGATTTTCATTTTCGTGATTTTTTTATGGTTTGCGTCGGAGCTTTAATTATTGACTGATACGAAACATGCGAACAGAAAATATGGGTGCATTCATAGATTATAGCATCGGCGGCTGTTGGCCCGCGAGCTTTTGAAAATGTTGAAATTCATCCTCCGTTATTCCGAACGGACAGTTTGTATCCTCGTTTTCTCTTTCCGTTACTCCGAAAGCTGCTACGTTACAGAATTTCCAGCCTCGTGTATCTGCGAGAGTGACTTTTCAGAATTTATTTTTGCTGCTCGCGTTCGCTTTTTTGTACTGCAGTGGAAATATACGAGTGAAGGAAATCTCGAACCTCAGCAGCTGACCCCCTCTTTTTTGCTCGTTTTACTCTCATTCCTTTTCTCTTTCTCTTTTTTTATGGTTATCTGTGTTTTTTTTTTTTTTTTCCACTGCGAGGGCTAAAGTATGAAAAGCATGCACGCGCAATCTCTTTAAAACCACCGTTGCTCGAATTATCTCGTAACACACAAAACCTTAACACGTCCGAACGCTGTAACTAATATTCAACAAATCTGCAAATTACTTTAACGTTTCTACCACGAAATATCGTTGCTGAAGGCTTCGAAAATGCCTGCAGAACGCGAAAACTAAATAACACAATGCGAAATACTCCTTTTCATTGCACAGAAAAAAAAACATTCATGCTCAACATGTAATTAACTTCCCTCAATTTTTTATCAAAGAAATATTCTTTCTTATAACGACTCTAAAGTTGGCAACGTTTGCTATTGAACGAAAAATACTTGCTCTGTTAATTATTTATTGAATTTTGAAAATTGTGGCAATTTTTCGTTTCGATTGAGTTTTTAGGTGGCAAGGGGAGGATCTTTTCATTGTCCAGACCAAATATAGAATTAAAATTAAGAGTTCTATTCAAGAAAAAACAGAATTTCGTTGCATCCCAACGATGCAAAATTCAGCATCATTTTTTTAAAAACTTTTTGTCAAAACTCTCGAGTATCGTTTCACAGAGTTTCCATCCTCAAATGTTCACTGAACATGACTCAGTTGTTCATCATTCTCTTCGCCCTTGGAAAACGAAGAGAACAATGTACAATTATAAGCAATTATCGCAAGTAAGCGACGCTCAATGCTGGATAAAAGATCGAAGTCATTTTCGTAGAATTTCCGATCGGAAAAATCGACCGAAGTTCGCGGTTGGCTTTTTTCTTGTTCTTTCTAAATTCTGTCGAACAACGTCGAATACAAAGTCGATCCCTAGCGAATTCTCTCGATAGTTTCGTCAACGACGAAACTTTAGCATCGATAGTCGTGAACCAGAAAAAGTTGTAGAACAGTTTTCCCCAGGTGTGGCTGAAATCGTCGTCGAATATCCTTGCAGAATGTCGTATAATTAATAATCTTGAAAATTCATTCATGCTGTAAGAAAAACTGCGGTGAATCCGTACACTCGTGCAAAAGAGCTTGAAAAAGTTTACTTCGTTTATTTATTTTTTTCTTAAGAGAGACGCATTGCGAAAAAATATATAATATGCTTTTTCTTTTATACTTAATGTATCCATGAGCCAAGAAACAAATTTTTTCTTTTATCTCGTTGTTGGCGACAACTTCGCCGTGAGAAAGCCTTCTTCATCTAGCGGGACGGTCCGCGGAAAGCTGCGGAACAGAGATCGAGCTTTTTCCTTCATAAATATGTATCGTTATAATTCGAGCAGAGTGTCGTTTGCCACGAGACATTTCCAAGTGCGAAAAGTGAGCGGAGAAAAAATGAAGGAATTTTATTGCCACCACTGGAGGGAAATGTCATCGGCAGGATGGAGTTGGGCACCGTTTTCTGCTGTGTCAAAATATAAGACACTTGGCAATGCAGCAACCGGACAAATAATGAAATGAAAAGAAAATTGTAACAAAAGTTACAAAAAACGAAAGTATGTTTCGAACGATTTTTTTTTTATTGTTGTGAAGCTGACTGCGATTCGACGAAATCATGTTAATAGTTGGAGCAACCACCGCGAACAATTAGCCATCGCTCGAGTTGCCCTTCGGCTGACTTTTCTGATCGCGGGCTCATCCCAGAGATGCACGCATCCGCGTTGTCGAGAGAACGATTGAAGCAGCAGATCGTGTTTCGTTGGCTGGACCAAACGACTCTGCCTCTCACGCCATCATACGACTAATAATATAGCGCCTTTCTGTTCGACAATTTACCGGCGAAGAGTGCAATGTCCGATAATTACTTAATGCTACAGTGGGAAAAGATTTTCGTTGCCCGAATTCAGCACTTCCTGCTCCGGGCGCGTGCACGAGGCGTTTGAAATAAATGATGATGAAATTATATTTTCGCAGTAAAACGCGTTCGAATGCGCTTGCCAATATAGAAACATTAATAATAGCAGAAGATTTAAATCATCTCGATCCACTTGCACTCTCAAGCTGTTTATATTACGTTTTTTAATTGATAATATTTCATCTCGCAACGGTTGTTACGATTGAGTATAAATTGGCTATCTGAAGAGATAAAGAAACTCCAGAGGCAGAATGTATTTACTGCGCCAAATATCGAGTTTCTGTACTGGTTTGTGTATCCCTCCGTGTGTGCGTTTCCACTCAGGAAAATTCAATTACTCTTCTAGAAAGAATATAATGGAATCGCGCACATTGGTCCAAAGGAAGATACTTGCTCGTTTTTTTAATGCTCTTGACGGTCCATAATTAATGACACGTTGCGTGAAACTCTTCAGTTTGTATATATGTGTGTGTGTGTTTCTTGTATATAGCCGCGACGATCCTTATCGAATGGATTCGCGTTTTATTCACCTCGATGAAACGAGGGACCCGCACCTACGCTCATTAATCTCCGTGAATCGCAGAGTCTCCCGCACTCTTCCGTGAGGATCGTACGATATCTATATATTTATACGACAAAAACTGCATAGACTTTTTTTCTATATGTATAAACATTCATATATATTCAGTATAAAACGAACGCACACGGTCTCGTCGTTTCGGAAGTATTTCATTTAATCTGCGCCAGTTATAAATCGTCCATCTGAATCGACTTGCTTTTTATTCCCGATAAAAAGAAACAAAAGTGTGGAATAGTGGCACGTAAATTGCCAGCTACGTGCTTCAATTCGATTCACTTTTATCCTGCATCCATTCAATCTTTAAATAGATTTTCTTAACCTTTATTTTTCGCCAAATACCAAATTACCTTTTATCCAGCAAGCTTGCTGCTTCAACATCTTTGCTCAATTATGACGCGATAACGCCGAAGGGTTTCAACAAATTTAACACGGTTTTTCGCTTTCCAATTATATTGCCGATTGAATTTGGGCCACCAATCTCATCTCAAAATACGAGTGACCAATATAATTGTAAATTATTACCGGTTTCCCTCGGCACTAATTATAACTCCTTTCCGAGAATAACGTCGATGATTTTCATCAAATTATTTATTTCGCGTCGTCTATATCCATAAACGAAATAATCGAATTTTCCAACATTTTGCTACGTTGAATATTACATGCGCGTCCTCGATCGTTATCGAATTTCCTAGTGTAATTTGATTCATGATACAATGCATTTCCATTCGCGAAGTACTCGTGCACGTGATACTGAATTGTTGCAGTCGCCCATGAGAACTTAGAAATTATCAAACGTCTCTGCATATTGGAGGAATTCGAACCTGAAAAAATTTGTTCGCACTGATGATCGCGTTCCAGTTTAAAATGGAACGCACACGGAGAGAAATGCGGGGAAATTTATATCACAAATTACTATGCTCCATAGTTTTCTGGTAACAGTTTCGTGCCTCTGAGAAATTTGAGCAAAAACATAGTAATTTTTCATGTAAAATTGGGCGAAAATGTCAAATTTCCGCTATTTCCGATATAATTTTAATAAAAATTACTATGTGTTTGCTAAAATTTTTCAGAGCGACGAAACTGTAACCAGAAAACTATGGTGGCATAGTAATATGTGATATAAATTTCCCCGCATTTCTCTCCGTGCATGAATGGGGAGGACTGAAAGTGAAAACGTGCAGTGGAAAGAACACAGGCGAGAGGAAAAAAAAACCCATTAAATTTCACACTATCGAAGGTCCAATCTGTAAAAACGATGGGCCATAACTTCTTTAATTTTGGAATAAACTATTCTTCATAAAGACATTTATATTTGGCCGGATTCGATCACCGACCGAGGCGATTTACGATGAAATGAGATTCTTGCCAATTTTCTCCTTCTCCGCTTTCAAATGGGTTTTTCCTCGATTCAACTTCCATGCGGAATTAAATGTCTCGCGAGTCTCTTCGTTATTAAACAAACTAGGAGATTCATGTGGTGCTGGAGTTTTTTCATCTCTATAGAACGATCTCGGAGGAAATCATTCGGGTCATCGTGACCCCGACCATGCATTGGGGAGTAAAAGAAATTTGGGTTACTAATGTTTTTGCGTTTGTAACGTTGAAGGGAGAAAATAAAAGTGCAGTAATCCCGTTATTGCACAAATACATCAGCCATTAAGGTTGTACTGCACGGAAAGAAAATAATATTCAAATTCACTATTCCATCGTATAGTTTCCTGGCACCAAGTCGCCCCTCTAAGGGATTTTCGCAAAAGACATCATTTTTTATTCATATTCTGTTAAAAAATAATGGCAACTTTGTCGCATGAAAATTTTGACATTTTCTGCCCCATTGCCGATAAAAAAATCTTATGTACTTTGCTCAAATCTCTTAGAGTGGCGGTAGCGAGGAACTGTGAATAACTAATAATTGTTTTGATTAAATAGTCTCTTCGTGTAATTAGCGAAATTACACACACAGACCTTAACACTAACATGGCTCGAAACCTAATAACGTTGAATTCTAATATTTCCTGGCTAACATCCTTCGGGGAATATCTTCACTTTCCGATACTCATATAACCTCGAAAATTCACACGTACGTGAATGTTACACCCAAATATTTCCGGTAACGTTGACGTCGTGTGTTCTGCCTGTCGAACACACGCTTTTACTACTAGCCGGGATAGCGGTCAAGTACCACATAGACCGCAACGTTGTGATAACTGGCCGTGTGCAGCTTGGCCAGCTTACCGCGAAAAGCGCGTCATAGAAACTCTCACACGTTCTCGCGATGACCTCGTAAAGCTATGCTTCCGAGTCGCGGCCGCGGAGACCTCCCGACCGCAACGCACACTCACGACACA